>JADBJO010001980.1:132500-140000 GCA_016801955.1 Conus betulinus | reverse complement strand
TCAAGGAGGCGTTTAAACAGAGTCTGTCCAGAGATGCTATAGGCCGCTATGAAGAAATCTGATCTCGGGACAAAGTTAATCAACTGCATCCAGCAAGTATTCGCCAAAGTGACCAGCGCAGAACTCACAAAGAGCGCGACTGGGAAGTGGTCCACACATATCAGTTAGCATTCGTCGGGGCCCCTTTTCTCTCCGATACTTTTTCACCATAGTCCTGGAATGCATCCTGAATGATCTACTTGAGGATCACGTCAACACAATCAGCACTGCAAGAATCTCCCTCACAAACCTTCACTTTGCAGATAACTTCGGTGGCCTGGCGAGCACTGAACAAGAACTCACTAAGCTTGTTAAAACTCTGGATGAAACATCTACCAGACATAGTATGGATATCAAAACCGAGAAGACACAGCTAATGGCAAGCCACAATACCACCTCCACTACTGATGTAACCATGGATGGAAGCTAGGAACTGTTAAACAGTTCATATATCTGGAGTTTATTTCAGTTAGGGACTGTTAAACAGTTCATATACCTGGGATTTATTTCAGCTCGGAACTGTTAAACACTACATACATGTGGGATTTATTTCAGCTCGGAACTGTTAAACACTTCATAGACTTGGGATTTATGTTCAGCGATGGGGGAATTTGAATCAGAAATCCTCTCAAGAACAGCAAAGACATCAGTTCTGTGAAAACTCAACCCTGTATGGAAACGACTAACGTCTGGGTGAAAAACATATATTTCCTGCATGCACGGGTGTATTTCATTTCCTATACACAGACGAAACATAGACCTGGAAGAACGAATCCAATCATAGAAATGAGATGTCACTGGAAGATACTGTATCTCAAATGTACTGATCATTTCACCACTGAACAAGTGCGCCATACAAAGAATTGCTGACACCAAAGACACTCAGCTGGCATTAATGGCCCGCTAAAACAATCATCCAGGGAGTGTTGAAAAAGCCAGATCAAGGGGATGACAGAAAAAAATGGACCGACAACATTGCAGAACAGACAGTGCAACCATCTGTAGAGCCCAAGGCCTCGGAACATAACCCACAGAATTGGAGGAATCTGGTGAACAGTTCTTTCAGTGCGATGCCTCAGTGACTTCACACGGACCTAGGAAAAAGATGCCGATATTATTGATACTGAGACAAAATTATTCTTGTACTTTTAACTGATTTTTTTTTTTTTATCCAGAACGTGTGTGTGTGTTTCTTGGATTGAGCCACTTGTTAATTTCTTCTTTTTATAGTTTGGATATATGCTTTGATGTGCACTTGAGTCTCAGAAAACAAAATGTTTATGTTATCATCTTTCTCAGATGATAAAACGTTAATGTTTTCACAAGCCGTCAGTACAATAAAAATCATGACCAATCGACCAGCCGCCGTGGCGAAGTGGTTAACGTCGCGGAATCCCGGCTGGGAGGTCGTGGGTTCGAATCCCATCAGAGTCATATGGGTTTTTTCTGCCCCCCGACCGGCTCCTACCCAGAGTTGAGTTTGCTGCGGACTCAGTTGGGAAGACTGGGACCACATAGTCGAGTTTCATCCACTTAATGGATACGTTTCTGAGAGTGTTGCTCAAATTTCCTGACCAACACTGCAGGTGCCTGTATTTCTCAGGCCTGGTTGACGCCGGGATATATCATGAAAGGAAGCGTAGAGTACAGCCCTGTCATGTAGTCTCAGACCGAAATGGAAATCCGTAGCATCATCTTAATCATCCTCATTCTCATTGATCAGCATAAAAAAAAAAAAGTCTCAAGTTCTGTGGCCCTTCATGCCCTGCTCTCATGGTGACCTCAATTTCGATGTCATCTCCATGTCTGTGGCCTTGGTTTGATTTCCATCGGGGTCACCGGTATCGGCGAGTCCATGGGGGCTGTCGTTGGACGGACGTGGTGGCGCCCTCCGGAGGAGAGCTCGCTCACGCCGGTTCCGCGACTAAGCAATTATTGTCGTCAGTAGGGGGCTTAGTAGGTGGTGTCCTGCGTATGTATGTTAGATCAGAACAGGCGCCACTGAACACCACCGAAGTGACTCGGCAGCAGTTCAGCGTCTCCTCCGGTGGGTTGCCTCTTGACGACTTTGACATTGATTGCTCCCTGTGGATTGCTGGTGCCGGGGCTGCGGCGGGGCCGACCGGGGCTGTAGCTGTGGCTGGGGTCGGTATGATCGGCGTGGGTGCACTGCCTCTAAGGTGGCGCAGAGGTTGGGACAGAAAAAAAAAAGATCATGACCAATCTGAACTGCCGGTTCTCTTAATGAGGCATGACAGGCACTGTTGGACCTGATGAAAGAGATGAAAAAAAAAACAATATTTTTTGTGTTGTAAAATTCAATTGCATAATTTGTAACTGGCTGCGGACAGACAGCGTCTGTCTTGTTCTTTTCAGACACTCGTTGCCAGAGTCAAGGAATTCTTTGTTGTTTCTTTCTGAATTGACGACAAAAAGACTTCGAATAAAAACACTTAGCTTTTGACAACTTACCTTACTCTGAAAGAGACAGCAAGCCAGTCTCATCGCATGAATTTGATATATTTGTATGTACCAGACCGCCAAGAGCTAATTCAGTAAACTCTACTGCCAGTAGGTTGAAAATTCAACAGCTAGGATGTATTTCATTCAACAGCTAGGTTGTATTTCATTCAACAACTAGGTTGTATTTCATCAACAACCTGTGTAGGGTCATGAATAAACTTCTTATTCATAAATCAATTTTAATCGTTTTAATCGGACGAGGCTGGTGACTGCGGTGACGGAGTTTCTTGTTGTTGTTTGTCTCTTCATCCCATGGTTAAAACATCAATTTGCTGTCAAAAATGTGGATCTCTTCCTTGCGGTCACAATCAAATTGTCAGTATGAAACTGCTAGTGCAAGAACTATTGCTAATGTAATAACTAGTCAACCAAGTATCGAAAAAAAAAACCCATCGTCTTGTGGATGTTGTAAGGTTAATAGTTGACGTTGTAGCAATGATGGATTCGCCCCGTTTTAAAAAAAAAAAAAAAAAGTCGTTAACTGTGTTTTCTCTCCCGAATATGCACGCCCATTTCCTTCTATGTACATGTTTAATGTTTCTACATCCAGCGGGTCAACGTTTTGTGCATGGTTTACTACCCTCACCACCTTAGATCTGCATCTATTTAGATGGAAATACCGCTTGAAGACAGCACGGTAAGCATGTCTTTTGATGCTACCTTTTGGTAGGTCACAAGCAGCAGGAGTACGCACGCACAACGAACGAAAAAAAATGACACACTGAAGGATTTGGATAATAATTCTGAAAAAATAATGACGACATTTTGCCACACATTCAGATTCTCCAGCTTTAAAAAAAAAAAAAAAAAAAAGTTGCTCTTTAAATCTTCACTAATTCTACTAATGTTCGCATTCTAGAAGCAGTTATTTGCTTTTCGCAAGCTGTTTTCTGAGAATTATACGACAGTTCACTTTTTTTAAATAATGCAATTATGAAAAAGTAAAAGCAAGATTTATGACCTTCACAGTCAATGCCATAAAAACATTAAACCATCAATGAAGAAGAACCGGAAACACAGGAGAATAGGATATAAGGGGAGAGAGAGAGAGAGAGAGAGAGAGAGAGAGAGAGAGAGAGAGAGAGAGACACAGACACAGACACACAGACAGAGACAGAGAGACAGACAGACAGAGAGTGAGAGACAGAGACACAGAGAGAGAGAGAGAGAGAGAGAGAGAGAGAGAGAGAGAGAGAGAGAGAGCAGCATATCACTAAGTTAAGCCCATTTCCCAGAATTGTACAACAACAACAACAACAAAAACTGCAAGAAATATAATGGCTGAGACATGTCTGGCGAAGGTCATTTAAAAACAGGACAGTTCGTCAAAACAGGACAAACATATTTCATTTCAAAAGTTTCATATACATGCTCTCCCACCACCCCCTTCCTTTGACACCCCGCCACCCCCATCTTATCCCCTGTCCTGTCTCCCTCATCTATTTACAAGGTCGCGCGAACATGCCAACTCATGTGCCCCCCCCCCCCCCCCCCTCCACTCCCCACCCCCTCCCTACCCTCTCATCCCCTCCACACACGCACAAACACGCGCGCTGGCATGCACACACAACGCGCACGCCCCCCCCCCTCCCTCCACCACACACACACCACACACACACAAGCAAGCGCGCACGTACACACACACACACACACACACAAGCGCGCGCACGCGCGCGCGCGCACACACACACACACACACACACACACACACAGCACGTGCATACACGTGCATACACACACGCGCGCGCGCACGAACGCGCAAGCACACAGAACGCGCGCGCGCACGAACACACACACACACAAGCGCGCATACACACACACGCGCGCACGTGCGCGCATACACACACACACACACACACACACACACACACACACACACACACACACACACACACACACACACACACGCTCGTCCCCACTGGTAGCCAGTACAGAGTGTCAAGCAGCTCACTGGCACTCCACCGCTTGCTCTTTTCTCGAGTCTTGCAGCATGATTTTGAATTTTTTGGACTTCGTGCAATAAAAAGAAATGCTAACTTATTCTTATTTCTTCGCGCTTACCATGTGTATTAACCTTTCTTTGAACCGCTTGATGTACTCGGACTATATCTGTTTCTCAAAACCCAAGTTCTTCTATTGCATACAAAGAGTTTAAAGAACAGTTGACGTCTTTTCTTTTCGCATTTAAAAGACTTGTTAGTCTTTCGGCTGTTGTTAAAAATTGCCAGAAGGTCGTTTTTAAAAGTCTCTGGAAAAAAAAAGACGTCAACTGTTCTTTAAACTCTTTGTATGCAATAGCAGAACTTGGGTTTTGAGAAACAGATATAGTCTCACGTTTCTCTCTTCAGCTTTTGATATCAGAAGTGAGGCTCGACGACAAACTGTTCTCCGAGAATGCTTTGGAAACGTCTGCGTTCTGTCGAAAGTTCTTATGACAACAATACTTCAATGCTGATGTAATAGAATACAATGGGAGTTTATAGTCTGATTCTTTTACTTCTCCACATGATGTGCCCATTTTCTGTATTCAGATACTTAAGAAGGACAAAAAAAAAAAAAAAAAACAAACAAGAAAATGATACGAGTTTTTGGTTTTAGCTACAACTCTGTTGCTATGATTCAACGTGAAAATGATGAATGACGAAAGAGAACACGTGAAAGTGATAAACAAGTGACGGGAGAGTAATGTGAAAATGAAGAATGATCGACGATAGATAGATGAATGTGAAAATGATGAATGACTGGCGGGAGAAGAATGAGAAAATGAGAATGACTGATTGGGGAAGAACTTTAAAACAAAAAAAAAAAAGGATAAATGAATGACAGGAGGAGACTGTTAAAATGATAAATGACTAACTGAAGAAGAACATGAAGAATGATGACTGACTGACTGGAGAAGACATTGAAAACGATGAATGACTGATGTCAGAGGAACGTGAAAATAATGACTGAGTGACTGGAGAAGAATGTGAAGACAATGAACGACTGACGAGACTAGAGCGTGAGAACGATGAATGATGAACAGGACCTGAAGACAATGTGGGAATGACGAACAAGAACAGGAGAATGTAAACATGACGAAGGAAGAAAGAAGTAAGGAATACGAATTACAGACACAATGAGAACAAGAAACCGTGAAGATTATGACTGACTGACAAGAACGAGAACATGATGAATGAGCGACTGGACTGAAACATGATGATCATGAACAAATTAGAAAAACAACGTGAGAATAACGAAAGAGGGGCAACAGGGGAAAGAGAACTGGTGAATAAACGACGGAGGGAAAACTGAAGAATGTTGAAAGACAGAAGAAAAAGAGAACGCGACAATGATGAAAGGGAGACAGAAGAACGTGAAAATGGTTTTAAAAACAAAAAGAAGAAGAGAAGAAAAAATGGGAGACTAGCGTGAGACTGGTGAAGGGTAGTTCGGGCAGGAAGGCAAAAAAGTGAGAATGGCGCATATGACCCCGATCGGAAGAAAAACGGGCAAACGCCAAAATGATGAAAAGGGTGGACGACAGGAGAACATGAAACAGCTAAGGATCGAGATGATTAAAGCGTCAGAATCATGAAGAGTGGGATGAAATCAGAACAGTATCTCTGAACGGAGGTGAAAAGAACCATGTGAGAATGATGAATGACATATGGAAGGTGACAGACAGAACTGTGAATGGGAAAATAACGGGAGAACAATGAAGATAAGAAGAAAGAGAAGAGAGGAATGTGAGACCAATAGATCAATAAACACTTGACAGCGTTGGAACGGTGCGGTGATGGCCAAAATAAAACCAAGGAAACAAAGGAATGACGAGTGATTGCTAGCAGAGAAAAGGAGAAGGTAAAAATGATAAACAGGAAACTCGAAGAGAGACGGGAGATAAGAGGGAAAAGAACGCGGGAATCATGGAGTACATGAACATCGAGCATCGTCCCAGGAATTCAACGATGAATGGAATGAGAAGAGAACAGCGAATGCTGGACGCGATCAGAAAAGAAGAACGGGAGAATGACGAATGACAGACCAAGTTAGAGAAGAGAAAGCGGGGATGATGAATGACGAATGTGATGAAGAGCATGACGCGAAAATGATGAATGTTGGACGAAGGGATACGCGAAAATGATGAATGTTGGACGAAGGGATACGTGAAAATGATGAATGTTGGACGAAGGGATACGTGAAAATCATGAATATTGGACTTGCAGCAAAGTTGTGAATGATGAATATCGGACAGGAAAAACGTGAGAAGAAAGCATTTTGGAGACGGAGGGGAAGGGGGAGGGGGGGGGGGGCGTGAGAATGACGAATGTTGGACGGGGGAAACGTGAGAATAATGAATGCTTGACAATGGGAAACGTAAAAATGATTGTTTTCGACCAGGGAAATGGTGACAGTAATGAATGTCTGATGCGGGAAAGGGTGAAAATAATGAACGCTGAACCGAGGAAAGCATAAGGATGATGAATGTTGGATGGAGGAAACGTGAAACTGAAACATTTTCGAATGGTGGGAAAAACATGAGAATGATGAACGCTGGCCGGGGTAAAAAAAAAAAAATGACAATAATGAATGCAGGACAGGGGAAAACATGAACATGATGAATGTTAGACTGCAGTAAAATGTGAGAATGATAAATGCTGCGAGTAGGGGGGAAACGTAAGAACAATGAACACAGGACAGGGGGGAAACTTGAAAATGATGAATGTTGGACAGGGAAAATTTGAGAACGGTGAATGTTTGAACAGAGGAAAATATGACTATTGAATAGGTGGCCGGGGCGTGGTGGGGGGAGGGACATGACAATGAATAATACTGGACTGAGGAAAACGTAAGAATGATGCAAATGGACTGTACGGAAAGGTGAGGAGAGAGGAACGGTGTGGAGCAGGGTAAAACATGCGAATGGTGAATGCTGGGGGTGGGTTGGGTTGGGGG
>JADBJO010001980.1:117500-127500 GCA_016801955.1 Conus betulinus | reverse complement strand
TTCACGAGTCATTAGGCGTATTTAATACCATCTGACTGCGCCATTGGCCCCGATACATGTTTTATTTTTTACCCCCCCTGAATTAAGTGAGAACATTAACCTTTTTGAAGCCCGCGTAACAGGGCATTCACGAGTCATTAGGCGTATTTAATACCATCTGACTGCGCCATTGGCCCCGATACATGTTTTTTTTTTTTAACCCCTAAATTAAACGAGAACATTAACCTTTTTGAAGCCCGCGTAGGGCATTCACGAGTCATTAGGCGTATTTAATACCATCTGACTGCGCCATTGGCCCTGTTTGCTGTGGACTCTTTTCCTTCTTAATTTGATAATTACATCAATTTTTGTTGTCAGTGTTTTTAATCCTTGTAATCGGGCATTCACGAGTCATTAGGCGTATTTAATACCATCTGACTGCGCCATTGGCCCCTGCTTCCTATGTACCCACCCTCCCCTCCCTTTTATTTAATGATGATATCAACTCTTATTTTAGTCCACTTAACAGAGCATTCACGGGTCATTAGGCGTATTTAATACCATCCTCTGTTGAACCCAGTGTGAAGTCGAATGAGGAAGGGGGGGGGGGGGGACACTCAGGAGGTAAGGTGCTTGGAACCACCGTTTGATGGCACTGGGGCTGATCCCGGTGCTGAGGGTTCGGGCGGATGGTCTTGGGAGACGCCTAATGACTCGTGAATGCCCCGTTAAGTGGACAAGGCTAATGTTACCATATCACAACATCATATTAAATGAAAAGCATATAACTCTTGGAAGCACACGTGTGGGTCAGATGACCATCACCAGATCAGGTCGGTCACAGACTTCTAGAACTTCGGAGAGCTGGCACCCTGTGTTGGTCCTGAGAGCAGGGGGGAGCCAAAGAGCCCAAAGAGGGCAGGTCGGTGGAACCACCGTTTGATGGCGGGTGAGGCTGGGCGGAAGGTTGATCTTCGATGCCGAGGGTTCGGGCGGACGTCCACCAAGGGGGGTTGATTGTTGAAAACTTGTCTCAAAGGGCAGGAAGTCGGGTTTGAAGATGGATCGTGAGAATAAGTGGAGAAAAGGACATGTCAGGACTGAAATAGAATATCTCTCTCTCTCTCTCTCTCTCTCTCTCTCTCTCTCTCTCTCTCTCTCTCTCTCGTCAACCGTCCCGTCCGTCCGTCCGTCTCTCTCTCTCTCTCTCTCTCTCTCTCTCTCTCTCTCTCTCTCTCTCTCTCTCTCTCTCTCTCGTCAACCGTCAACCGTCCGTCTGTCTGTCTGTCTGTCTGCCTCTCTCTCTCTCTCTGTCCTTCCGTCGCTATCTATCTCTCTCTCTCTCTCTCTCTCTTCGTCAACCGTCCGTCCGTCCGTCCGTCTCTCTCTCTCTCTCTCTCCTCTCTCTCTCTCTCTCTCTCTCTTTGTCAACCGTCCGTCCGTCCGTCCGTCTCTCTCTCTCTCTCTCTCTCTCTCTCTCTCTCTCTCTCTCTCTCTCTCTCTCTCTCTCCTCTCTCTCAACCGTCCGTCCCGTCCGTCCGTCTGTCTGTCTGTCTGTCTCTCTCTCTCTCTCTCTTCTTCTCTGTCCTTACGTTGCTATTTCTCTCTCTCTCTCTCTCTCTCTCTCTCTCTCTCTCTCTCTCTCTCTCTCCTCTCGCTCCTCTCTCTGTGTGTCTCTCTCTCCGTCGTCGCTCGCTGTGTGTGTGTGCGTGTGTGTGTATGTGTGTGTGTGTGTCGCGCGCGCGCGTGCGTGTGCGCGCGCGCGCGCGCGTGCGTGTGTGTGTGTGTGTGTGTGTGTGTGTGTGTGTGTCGCGCCTGTCTGTGTGTCTGTCTGTCGTCTGTCTGTCTGTCTGTCTGTCTGTCTGTGAGAGAGACTGCGTGTATGTGTGTGCGCGCTAGCGTGCGTCCGTGCGTGACTTCATGTGTGTGTGTATGCGTGTGTGTCCACGTGTGTGTGTGCGTATGTGTGTGTGTGTGTGTGTGCGCGCGCGCGCGCGTCCGTGTGTGTGTGTTTTGTGTGTGTAAGCCGCTCACAAGGCACCTACCTATCCGATTAAAAACGATCGCTATTAAGCCTTATCAAACCAGAATGTTTTATTTCCGTGTACAATGACTGTCACGACGTGTGACCCTGATAATGTCAGTAAGTAATAATTCATCTAATTACATCCAGCCGAAAAAAAAAAAAAAAAAAAAAAAAAAAAAAAAACAGAAAGTATGGAAAGCAGGCTGGAGTAAATAACCGAAACCGCTGTTCACACCACCCAAACCCAAAACCAAAGGAAGAGAGAAAGAAATCGTCAGGCCGATGTCGAAATTCATGTTCACATTTATAGCGAAACTCATACTCAGCATGGCTTAATTTTATCACATGTCCTAAGATGCCAATCGTCCAGCTTGTATAACATGCTTTTTTTTTTTTCACATGACTGTGTGTTCGTACGCCATATCCCCCCCTCCCTCCCCTCTATGTGTGTGTGTGTGTGTGTGTGTGTGTGTGTGTGTGTGTGTGTGTCTATGTGGGTTCGTATTGTGTGTGTGTGTGTGTGTGTGTGTGTGTGTGTGTGTGTGTGTGTGTGTGTGTGTGTGTGTGTGTCTGTCTGTCTGTCTGTCTGTCTGTCTGTCTGTCTGTCGTGTGTGTTCGTGTTCGTGTGTGTGTGTGTGTGTGTGTGTGTGTGTGTGTGTGTGTGTGTGTGTGCTGACAGAACTTTCTGTCCTTTGCGTGGTGACAGCCCTGAAATGGCTCCTGCTGGTCGGCTGGATTACAACAAAATGCCAGAGACTGAATCACGCATTATTTTCCCACGGTGTTCCAAGGTTCTAAGCTGACGGAGAAAAACAGGTGCCGTCACATTTGGGCTGCCTGTATACAGCATCAGAGAAGACATGACGCTGACGGCCAGGTGTGCAAAGATATATTTTGCACCTCAAAGAGTAAGTAACATAATGCCAGACGTGCACCGGGTATCCTACACTTTACGGCGAAAGTAACATAATGCCAGGCGTGCACCGGGTATCCTACACTTTACGGCGAAAGTAACATAATGCCAGGCGTGCACCGGGAATCTTTCACTTCACGGCGAAAGTAACATAATGCCAGGCGTGCACCGGGTATCCTACACTTTACGGCGAAAGTAACATAATGCCAGGCGTGCACCGGGAATCTTTCACTTCACGGCGAAAGTAACATAATGCCAGGCGTGCACCGGGTATCCTACACTTCACGGCGAAAGTAACATAATGCCAGGCGTGCACCGGGTATCCTACACTTTACGGCGAAAGTAACATAATGCCAGGCGTGCACCGGGTATCCTACACTTTACGGCGAAAGTAACATAATGCCAGGCGTGCACCGGTATCCTACACTTCACGGCGAAAGTAACATAATGCCAGGCGTGCGCTGTGTGTCCTACACTTCACGGCGAAAGTGACATAATGCCAGGCGTGCACCGGGTATCCTACACTTTACGGCGAAAGTGACATAATGCCAGGCGTGCACTGTGTGTCCTACAATTCACGGCAAAAATCAACACAGGCTACCGGGTATTCTACACTATAAGGCGAAAGTAACACAGTCTTAGGCGTGCACCGAGTATCCTACAATTTACGGGGGGAAATAAAATAACATAGCACGAGGCTTGCACCGGGGTGTTCAATATCTTACAGAGGATGAAACAATGCCAGACACTGACTGGGTATCCTACATCTTACGGCGAAAGTAACACGGTGCCACGTGCGCCCGGACATCCTGCACGTCACGGATGAAGTAACATGTTGCAAGGAGTGCACGGATATATTACGTCCTTCGGCGAAAGTATCGTGGATGCCAGCCAAGACGCTATAAGAGAAAACAAAAACACGGCGCCAGGTGCGCGCGGAGAGTCTACATGTGACACAGAAAGAAACAGAGTGACGGGTGCGCACGGAGAGCCTACACCTTAACGGAGAAGGTAGCGTGGTGCCAAATGTGAACGGATATCCCACACCACAAAGTAGCACGGTGCCAGATACGAACGGACGTCCTACACTGAAAATAACATGGTACCAGATATGAACTGATATTCTACACCGAAAAAAACGTGGTGCCCGATGCGAACGGATGGCCTAAGCCGAAGGCAACAAGGTGCTAGAACTGAAAAATGGATGAAGGCTACCTGAGACAGAAAAGCTGGATGATGTGAAAATATATTGTGGGAGAGAATGGATAATTTCAGCTAAATAGAAAATATGCATACGTATAGAAATCACTGCGAACGCTGATTGACAAAATGGTTTGTTTGCTATATATCCACTGTTTAAAAGAATGAACAACAATATAACTAATCTAAACGAATGTAAGCGTTCTTCTTGCCTCAAAGGGAAGGGTTGAGGAAAGGGGGGGGGTGTCAGTGTGTGTGGTCAGTGATATGTTTGTTCAGTTGTTAATGTAATTTTGATCCTTCAAGATTATCTGATTTATTTGATCATTTTTTTTTCTTTGGGACTTTGATTTGCGATTTCACTTTGCATTTATTACTTGGGTTTTTTTTTTCTTCAGATGTTTAGTTCCGTTAAAAATGTCTTCAAACCAATGTTATAATTATTATGATCAAAACGTTGCATGATTGTTGACGGTTATTGGAATGAAGAAATAAAAATGTTTAAAACAGAAAAGCTGGATGAAGACGTGGTTTCTCTTTTTTTGGGGGTGGGGGAGTAGAGAGAACTAGCATTTGTGAGAAAGAATGGACGGATGAAGATGTTAAAAAGAAAGAAAGATGTGTAAGGATATCATGACAGACAGATGAGGGCATCGTGAGCTGGTATATCAGCACACGGTGAGACAGGAAAGGACGGGTCAGGACACTGTGAAGGAGACAGGATGGATGAGTACAAGTAAGAATGGAAAAACGAAGGAGGACACGCGAGAAATATGTCAGGGAAAATCAAGAGATTAAACGGATGGAGAACAAAAAAAAATGGTGACAAAGATAAGGACTGATGACCAAAAAAAAAAATGGTGAGAAAAAAAAGACGCGTTCAAACATGGTAAGGAAGGCAGACACATAAGGACATAGTTAGAAAGGAAAGGGTGCATATGAACACCACGTGTAAGAAAAGACATCGAGGTTGAAAACAGGACAGGGAAAGAAAGAACGGATGAGACACGGTGAGGAATGAAAGGACGGATAAGAGATGATAAGCAAACACGGGCGAATGAGGACGTCACAGGTCAAAACAAGGAAAGGTTAAATGGCATGAGAAAGAAAACGATGGACGAAGAAGACCTGGTGACAAAGCGCAGGATGGGAACATGGTAAGCAAGAACGATGAGGACAATGTGTGAAAGGCCAGCGATGACATTTTTTTTTTAAATAAAAAGGACGAACAGCGAAAAGGCAAGGATGAATAAAGGGGAGCATTTTCCTTCGCACTCCTCTGCTCTCTACAGTAATGAGCTTCGTGGCGTCAAAGACCATGGAGCATATATATATAGATGCAGATATATAGATGCAGTATGTATTGACAACGTTCACCAATGCTACGGGAGCATACAATGCCATGAGAATTCAATGCAGTACAAACGCTTTAACATGTAACAGGAAGAAGCTCTTGTACAGATGAAGATGGCAGAAAACGAATTCTCTCCAACATATATTTCTTTTCTCTTCCCAATTTAATTTTCCTGCCTTAGGATAACAATAGGTCTGACCGAGGGGAAGGGGCAGAAATCTTGCCAAAAGGGGATCGTACAGTTTGCGAGCCTTTTCGTTCATTTCAAGTGGCTTCTCAAAAATGAAGTGCCTTCGTTTTAATTTTTAGCTTGTGAGGACAATATGAACAGTTTGAATTCGCTGCAAGAGAAACTACGCGCAGATTTTAAATTACATTCGAAGATGTATCCAGGTGACCGACTATTAAACTGCTCGACTGACAATCGACAGATTATTGTTGTTATTTACTAATCGTTATTTTTAAAGCTGGACTATTTTTTTTCATTTGATTGATGAAACAGTTTCCTTAAACCAAGGAAAGAATCGAATCTTAATCTCGTACTGAAATCAGCAAAATACCGCAAGCACGCACACGCACGCTCTCCTCCCTCCCGCAGGCCCTCACGTGCACACACACACACACACACACACACATACACACGTACGCGTGCGCCCGCGCGCGCACGGACACACACACACACACACACACACACACACACACACACACACACACGAATAAGAACCTACCCACTTGAGTACTTGGCAATCAATGTCAACACAGCCGTGAGCCGACACCTAGCTATATTCACATTGACCCAGGTGTTACACGCTGGCCTATTTGCTTGGAAGCACACGGAACAGCCCGCTTTCTGCGATGAGTAGAACTACCCTTGCAACTTTCAGAAACGTACTGCTTTGAACTCAATGTAGAAAAGCACGCGTGGGTGAATGTAGACAATGTCTAACACCAATGTCGCCACAAGAGAAACTTCTGCCAAGACCACTGACGATACACTTCTTCACTTTGGCTGTCGAAGGGGTGGTTGACCTTCGCCATGTTGCTCCCACCCGGTGTGTCCACATTCGGAGCATGCGCAGACAGGTTGCTCATACAGCAGGCTGGACGATTGAAGCACGTGCAACGCGACAAAGGACCGTGACTTGCACCGAGTTCTCGACGTCGCTCACAAGGTGTTCAAATGCACTGCCTCGTCGTTGATCACACAAGCACAACGGTGTGTGTGTGTGTGTGTGTGTGTGTGTGTGTGTGTGTGTGTGTGTGATTTTTCTCTCTTTTGTGTGTGTGTGTGTGTGTGTGTGTGTGTGAATCTGTCCGTGAGTGTGGGTGTGTGTGCGCGCGCGCACTCTATGCAGATAATGCGTATGTATGTATGTGTGTATGTGACTGTGAGAGAGAGAGTTTGCTCTGTGTGTGTGTGTGTGTGTGCGCGCGCGCACGCGCGCGCGCGTGCACTCTATGCAGAGAATGAGTGTGTATGTATGTATATGTGAGAGAGAGAGAGAGAGAGATTTGCTCTGTGTGTGTGTGTGTGTGTGTGTGTGTGTGTGTGTGTGTGTGTGTGTGTGTGTGTGTGCGTGCGTACGTGCGTGCGTATGTGTGTGTGTGTGTGTGTGTGTGTGTGTGTGTGTGTGTGTGTGTGTGTGTGTGTGTGTGTGTTCTGTGCAGATAATGGATTCTTTTACGCACATGCACGCGCTTCACCAGTATATTTTCAAAGGGAGACAACATGCATGCACAGCTGGGCAGAACACAAATGACTGACAACAGAAAATAATTATCAGGGTAATCACACTATCTTCTGCCCTCCCACCCACACCCCGGATATTTGACGCCAAAAATATGCGAAAAACAAAAACCCATTAGTTTATGGTAAAAGAGAGTCCCTCACTCCCAAACCCCGGTTTTACAAGAATTTGGATACTCCCACTTCCTTTCTTCTCTCCCCTACTTTTCCTGTTCGTCTACTCCACTTACCCTCCACCTCTCCCTCCTCCCCAGTCTTCTCTATGACAGTTTAGAAGATGAGTCCCTCTTCATGCCCCCCATCCTTGCCAAGCTTTCTATGAAAATGTGAGAGAAAAAAAATGCGTCCTTCTTTCCCCTAAGTCTTCTGAAAATTTTGGAAGATGAACCACCTCTCCCTCTCCTCCCGCTGTTATTCAAACTTGGGTGGGGAGGAGAGGCGGTTGGACAACCCTAACGCTTTTGTCGGTTTCAGGCCAACCATTTTTAAGGAGAAAGATCTTAACGTTACTCAACATCAAAATGTAGGCCCTGTTTTGTATGATCCAAGCATTATTAATATTGCAGCGTCGGTTGGTCAAACTAATGTAGCTAGATCTGTTACAAAGTTTGCAACTGATGTTAATATCTCAGATCTCTGTGATGGGTTGTAAGGTCATGTGAGAAACACTTAAGTCATCCTGGGGTGGAGGGGAGTGAGATGATTTGTGGATACGTAGGTGGCTGATCAAGCCGATGCGTGCATGGGATGTGCGGTGACAGCTTGGACAGGCAATGTGAGGCACTTCCTCTTGTTTGCTGGCGCGGGTTTTCCTTACCTGTCTCTTTTGGTTGCGCTGCGGCTGTCCTCCTTCACATAAAGTGGCGCCTTTGTGGACAGCTTAGCGCCATCTAGCTCGATCCAAAGCCGTTTGTTCCCATGTGTCAGGGTTGATGTTAAATGCTTTCAAGGATGCTTTTGAGATTGTCTTTGAAGCGTTTCTTCTGATCCCCATGGGAACGCTTTCCTTGTCCGGCTCACCGTGATAGAATCTGCTGGGTAGCCGGTGGTCTGGCATGCGAGTACATGGTCTGCCCATCGAAGCTGAAACAGTATCAGGATGGTGTGGATGCTCGGCAGGCCCGCTTGGTCGAGCATATCTGTGTCTGGGATTTTGTCCTGCCGTTTTATGTTTAACAAATCGTCTGGGGCACGTTGTGTGGAAGTGATTCAGCTTCATGGCATGCCGCTTGTACACTGTCTACGGTTCGCGTGGGTGCAGGAGTGTGGGGAGGACAACTGTTCTGTACACCTTCAGCTTCACCTTCAGTTGCCTCTTCTATTCCAAGCATTGCTGCATAGTCTGCAACAGGCTGCACTTGCTTGTGCAATTCTGTCGGAGACTTCATCGTCAATGGTGACGTTCTGGGACGGCGTGCTGCCAAGGGAGGGAAATTTACCCACAACAGCGAGTCTCACACCACTGACTGTCTCCGGCTGTCTTGACCCTGTCTTGTCGCTGGACTCAGATGGTTTTGGACGAGGGAGCAAGATCAACGAACAGCGCAACTCCTCCTCACTTTACACCAAGTCACTGCTCCGACTCGATTTCGATTTCATTGACATGGAAAACCACAGCACTGTCCTTTTCTTTTCACTTTACATGACAAAATCGAGAACGAAAAAATGTCACTGGAATGCGTTCACTGTCCTTTTTTTTTTTTTTTCTAGATGACCCGTCACCCCAGGCAGAACTGGATCAATCCGTGGAGAGCGCGTGCAGCCGCCGTAGAGCACGTGCTTGGGTCTCTGCATGCTTCGTGTGGCCGATGCGTCTTTCCTTTCCGTAGGCAGGCCAGTTTAACACATTCTTCTGTTGACATGTGTCTCTCTTCCTGCTTTACAAACCAGAATAAAGCAATCGTCCTCCGAACACGGATCGCAGGAATATTCCAGAACGACATCGTCTGATTCACATAGCAGCACACCCACATTCATCCGTTTGATGAAACACGAACTTCCGAAATGCTTGATTTCTGTGTGGATCTCGCAATCGTCTCTGCACCTGTCGCTCTGTCAGAGTAGCGACATAATCTTTAACCACTCCCGTGTCAAAACCAGCGACAATTTTGTCTATAACTTGTTCCAGACTTGTGTCGATGTCCGACGGGGTGTTTTCTGCGTCCCTGATGTTACACTCCGGCAGATCGGAATGCAAAGGCAGAAGCGTATCCTGAACATGCGACGTGTCACAATCATGGCAAGTCGGCTTGATGTGTTCTTCCGCACTGTGCTGTGTACTGAGTTCGTCCGATTCGGTGTCCGGCACGGCCAGTTCATTGGCGTCACTAATGGTACCGAGACCAGCACCAACCTGTTCAAGACGTCTGTTCTGCTGCTCGCTTTCTCTTGATCTCGTCGCACCTGGCTGGGGGGGGGGGGGGGGCTTCTTCCTGTACTGAACTTGCGTTCTCCGGTTCAGCACAGGATCCGCCGTTGTTGTTGACACTGGGCTGACCGACTTCAGTCGCAGAACGACCACAGTGTTGCTGCCTTCTCCAACTTGAAACACAGTTTTCAGTCAGCAGGGCGTTTAGGGAGAGAGAGAGAGAGAGAGAGAGAGAGAAGTAATTCTGCAACTGAAAAAAATGTTAATGAATGTAAGAATGAAGCAATTAGAAAATAAAATTACAACATGTCTTGGCATTGTCACGGCTACGAAACGCGAGCGCAATGGTGAGTTGTGAACTATTTTAGGCATATCAGCATCTCACATGCAGATTGACCTATACACACGCGTGG
>JADBJO010001980.1:82500-102500 GCA_016801955.1 Conus betulinus | reverse complement strand
ATAAAAACACACCACCTCACAGGCCAATATTTCTTCAAAGGCAGAAAAAGAAAAAAAAAATCACTGCAGAGAACGGATCAAAGAAACACACACTCGAGCATTCAGAACCTAATCATAAGAGCAAAGGAAGCTAATTCTGTTAGCAGGTTGAGGAGAATGATGGGATTCGATGCCGGTTCAAAGACGCCGCACCAAGAAATGAATTATTCGTATATCTTTTTACTGCAGAAATGTGAAAAGAGAGAGATTGTTCCATGTTACGTGTCTAGTTTTACTCTAGCTGACGTTCTTCAAAAAGACTTCCTGCTGACCATTTTGGATGAATTGATGAAATACAAAATCAATGATTGAGAAAGGTATTCTGGCACAACACTCATTATTTAGCTCCATTGTGCTTGTAGTATTTAATTCGAGTTCGCTCATCAGAATCAAAATCAGCACAAAATCTCCCTATATTTGCATGCCTCTTGTTTCAGCGTTGCTGCCTCTGGGTTCTACATGGCACCATTTTGTTCTCTCGAGAAAGAGAGTGTAAAGGGGAAAAAAAAACAGTTTCCAAACATCAAAAAGAGAACTAACAGCTGCAGTTGCCATGCAGTGAGCATGTACTTTTTTTGTATTGATACACAGAAATTTCCTCCGTCTCGTTAATAACAAGAGAAGAGATAACAGATTTTCAGAAATCAAACTTTCTCTTTCATAAACTGAAATGAAATAAAGTTCTCACTTAGGCGACACTGCGAAAAAAAGTGTCACCTTCTTCCCCTCTCCCCCTCCTCCCTCCCACAACCCCTCCCTCACCACCACCTCTGGCCGTTTCTCTGCATAAATCTTACTCTCTCTCTCTCTCTCTCTCTCTCTCTCTCTCTCTCTCTCTCTCTCTCTCTCTCTCTCTCTCTCTCTCTCTCTCAAGCCAAAACATGATTCAGAAACATTTTGTACGTTCTTTTGAACATGTTATTATCTGTTAAGTAAACTTGGTTATCAAAAACAAAAACAAAAAAAAAAAACATGAAATGAGTAAACGAGGATTTATAAAGGGGGAATATGTGAGTCTGAGGTACATCCCACATCTCTATATATCATTCAGAACAGATACATTTTTCACCCAGTTAGATCAGGTGTCAGCAATATGTGTATGAGGCTCATGTGCATGTGCTGATGGTGGTGAATATTTTGCCCACAGGCTATTTTGAGTGCGTGCGTGTGTGTGTGTGTGTGTGTGGGGGGGGGGGGGGTGCAGTGTTCAGTTTCTCTGTTTTCTTACACATGTAAATGGCTTTGGTTGCGGATGCAGATTCCCCTCCCTCACCCCCATCTCTGTCCATACTCCCCGTACTTAATCTATTTCAGTTCGTCTGGTTTTGTTAGATATACACTTTTCTTCGAAGCTAGAGTTAATTAACAATGCATATTTCTTTGACATAAATGTTGTATATAGCTCCGCTGTCAGTTTGAAAAAAAAAAAAAAGCATCTTAAGCGTGTCTCTCTTTCTCTCTCTCTCTCTCTCTCTCTCTCTCTCTCTCTCTCTCTCTCTCTCTCTCTCTCTCTCTCTCACACACACACACACACACACACACACACACACACATACACACGCACACACACATGCACACACACACACGCACGCACGCACACAACACACACACACACACACACACACACACACACACACACACACACACGCACACGCACAGCACGCACGCACGCACAAACACACAAGCACGCACACATGCACGCTCGCACGCACTCACACACGCGCGCGCGCGCGTGCGCGTACGCACAATATGACAGAATACAATAAAAATATTGTA
Source organism: Conus betulinus (assembly GCA_016801955.1). Classification (NCBI taxonomy): domain Eukaryota; kingdom Metazoa; phylum Mollusca; class Gastropoda; order Neogastropoda; family Conidae; genus Conus; species Conus betulinus. The sequence continues at coordinate 100,685 of JADBJO010001980.1, read as the reverse complement.
CCAGACACTAATCTACATTACACCGTACAACACTACAACACTACACAACACTATACTATGCTAATCTACTTTACACTACACTACACTACACTACACTACACTACACTACACCAAGCTGCACAACACTAAACGACGCCAAGCTACACTATACTATACTACAATACAATACACTACGCTACAACACAATACAATACAATACAACACAACACAATCCAACACATACTATACAACATGAAACGTAGAAACACAAGGCATCCAGCCGACGCTGCTAAGCGCTTCCCAGTTTCAAGTATTTAATTATTCAACCTGAAACTGATCGGGGGGGGGGGGGGGGGGGGGGGGGGGGGGGGGGGGAAATCTACATTGCCAAAAAAGATCGAAGAGATGTAGAGCAGGATAAGACTCTCTCTCTCTCTCTCTCTCTCTCTCTCTCTCTCTCTCTCTCTCTCTCTCTCTCTCTCTCTCTCCAGTGACATTCCAAGTTTTGTTTTCATCAATATGTTCTGCACATTGTGCAACAGGAATCAGCCTGGGGAGTCACAAACATATCTGACATGCATAGGTGCCAGAGTGAGTAACATATCGATCGTGACCCTCGAAGGAGAAGAAGAAGAAGAAGAAGAAGAAGAACAACAACAACAACAACAACAACAAACAACAAGAAAACAAGCAAGAACAAGAAAAAGGGGGAGGAGGAGGAGGAGGAGGAGGAGGAGAAGAGAGAAGAAGAAGAAGAAGAGGAGGAGGAGGAGGAGGAGGAGGAGCAGAAGAACAAGAACAAGAACAAGAAGAACAAGAAGAACAAGAACAAAGAAAAAAGAAGAAGAAGAAGAAGAAGACGTGAAGATCAAATGACAAATTAGTTCTCGGTAAACTGCACTCGGTCATTTTCACATCTAAAGGAATGGAACATTCTTTTTAAATGTGCTGATGCCATTAAAACATCACTGTCAGTTTGTATTGTAAAGTTTCTTTTTCACCGTGGGAAAAGGAGAGGGGGAAAAGCAGGTAAATACAGTCTCAGTATGCCACATCCTGCACTTGTTCACAGCAAACAGTCTTTTTTTTTTTTTTCGTTTTATTTTGTTCTTGAGGAACAAAATCTGCGGCTTTCCCAGAAATTAAATCACAATCAATTATTCGGGTAACAATGTTATGTAGAATTACCATGTTTTAAACCCATTGTAAAACCACCTCTCTCTCTCTCTCTCTCTCTCTCTCTCTCTCTCTCTCTCTCTCTCTCTCTCTCTCTCTCTCTCTCTCTCCTAAAAATATCTCTTCTGCAGTTTGACGCAACGTGTATGTAAAACGGATTCATGTTTACCAATTTCAAATTTGAGCATTTTCTTTTTCTAAATCCACACTTAGCAATGTCAATTCAAAAGTGTCTACTTTTATTGTTTTGTTGTCAGTGCCGCACAAAATCTTTACAACATTGATAAATTACGATATATTTTGCGAATTAAAAATCGTACGATCTTTTCGACTTTTCAAACCAGAATGCCTGTAGCGTCGACTATAGTATAATACAAATGATATACTGTGCCTTTTTCAATACGTCGAAATTGCACCTCTTCTGGTAATCTATTTTCATGTAATAAATACATTTTCACACCAGAATTTTATGGCGTATTCTAAAGTGAAGCTACCTAATGTTTGTTTCCTTCAGTTTTTGTTTGTTGTTTGTTTGTTGTTTTTTTTTAACGCTCTTAAGTAACCTATGCATGTAGGTGAATTTCTTACTGATAAAATGTGAGTATATTTCATGTCTGAATCTGTTCTAAGAGCAATGATAACGCCGTTCTGTTCCTTGCTAACTTTACACATATGACTCTCGTAGCGCTTCGCTGTTCCCATTCTTATCCGGTTTTTCTTTTTCAGAATGGTCAGCTGGCACTTGCCGCTTTACGATCAGAAAGAATAACAAAAGGAAAAAAACAAAACAGCTTACATGTACACGGATTATCAAAGTTGAAACGACCTTGCAAAAAACACATGACAATTGCCATAACTATGTGTCCTTACACTGTGTGCAGCAAAAACTCCTCTATAATGACAGTGAATGACAGCTTCATGGAGGGACGTAACTGCATCCCTTCGTATCATCGCCATGTTGAAAGCAGCACGAAATCAGCTCCTGGCACAACACGAAATTTGATGACGGAAATGAGAGAGTCGTTCAATTGATAGGGGGATGATATGGGGGTGGGGGGGGGGGGGGGGGGGGGTAAAAAAACTTGCAGATTAAACCATGCGATTCCTCTTTTTCTGGGCTACATTGTCTAGCGTTATGACTGGTTGTTGCGTACGGTTGCAAAGCCGCAAAGCTGCGTTGGAACACCTAGTAAGTCTATTATTATTACCTGCATTGTGTGAGCAATGCGTGCAGATGGCCCTTTCCCATTCATTCACACACACGCGCGCGCGCGCACACACACACACACACACACACACACACACACACATATATACACACATACACGCACGCACGCACGTACGCACGCACACACACACAGGGACAGAAAGAGAGAGAGAGAGAAAGAGAGACAGACAGACAGACAGTCAAACAGACAGACACGCGCAGATACGCACACACAAAACGCGCGCGCACTCACACACGCACGCATGCACGCACGTACACACACACACACACACACACACACACACACACACACACACACACACACACACACACACACATACACACACACATACATACAAAGAGAGACAGGAAAGAGAAGAGAGACAGAGGCAGTGACAATGACAGACAAATAGAGACAGAGGAAGACAGAGACAGACAATGCGACACAGAGAGAGCGCAAAAAAAAAAAAAAAGGCGGAGTTACTTTACCGCAAAGCTAATGGAGTAAACACATGAAAGTATAGAATTACGACGTGGGTTTTTTTTTTTCGTTTTTTTTTTTTCTTGTGTTTTTGTTTTCTTTTGTTTTGCTTTCGTTGCTTTTGTTTCGTCTTGTTTTTTTTTGTCATATTTATTTTTATAAACTTTAAATGGTCTCAAGGTGGTCTCTGTGGTACCATGTGTTCCTTCAATCTGACGGGTGAACGGCGGTGTTTCTGTACAGGTGCCCCTTCTGTATATTTTTGACCACCCTTTTTTTCTTTGTTTGTTTCCTTCTTTCTTTCTTTCTTTCTTTCTTTTTGTTTGACATTTTTGCTCTTCTCATCGTGGAAGATGTCGGGGTGGAAGCTGCTGCGCTTTTGCGATGTAATATTTTCGTTCCATTCGCTCAAACGCAGTTTTCTCCTTCTTCTTATCCTTCTTTCCTTCCTTCTCCTCTTCCTCCTCCTCCTCGTCGTCCTTCTTTTTCTTCTTCTTCTTCTTTTATTATTTTTTTTTTTTTGAGGGGGGGGGGGGGGGGGGGGAAGGGGGGGGGGGGGGGAGGGATGTAAGGAGATTTTTGTTCTTTTGGGAGTTTTGTTTGCTTTTTGTTTCTTTTTTTTTTTTTTTACTAGAAGTCCTCAGGGTCAAAAAGAGTCGGTTCATGATTGTCGCACGCTCGCCCCATTCATTGAGCACACTCGTGACACGCCGTTTTTTTGTCTCTCCTGTGCCAGCTGCCCACTGCATTCAGTCAGCAACCAATCAGCGTTGACGTTCTTTCGCCAGATGGCTCTTTGGTCTATACACCTTTCAGCTTTACAGACCACCTTGCAGAAATGGTCTCCCACACTCCTTGTTTTCCTTTTTTTTCCTTTTTTTTTTTTCTTTCTTTTTAACCTTCCAGGACATCTGCTTCGCCCTCCTCCTCCTCCTCCTCCTCCCCCCTGCATTTCAAGACAAACGTTGTTGTTCCTTTTAGGGCCGTTATTGCCGTTAGGGACGTGAGCGATCGAGTCAAAACAGGAACCACGATGGGGAGACACGCTCACGCTCCAACGAATATATGGACACATGTCCATCAACTTGAGCTCTGGTTTCAGCGCAATTTCAAGAAAGACAGTCATTAAACGAATCCGCAGTTGTTGGTAGTGGGTTTTTTTTCCCCCTTTATGATTGCCTTTTTTTTTTTTTTTTTTTCCGTTTGTTTTGTTTTGTTTCGTTTGTTTCTTTCTTCAGCCAGTCGGTGCTGAGAGTCCGCGGTGCGCAAGTCTGTATTCCAAAGAAACAAATGAACAAAACGCAATTTGGAAAGAGAGGGGGTTAGGACACAGACAAAACAGAGTACAGTGATTTATAGTCATTAAATTGAATGAATAAATAGATAAGATAGAGCTGGGAGGGGGCAGAAGGGGGGGGGGGGGGGGGATAATGAGAGTATGAATGACGCAGATACTGCAAATTACACACCCTACTGATTTACGTTTATGTCTATATTATTTCAAACAAATTATGGTCTTGTCTTTCCGTGTCTTGCTTATCCTTGTCTCACCTTGTTGTCTCCCTTCTCACCCCCCCCCCTCTCTCTCTCTCTCTCTCTCTCTCTCTCTCTCTCTCTCTCTGTATGCGTGTGTGTGTGTGTGTGTGTGTGTGTGTGTGTGTGTGTGTGTGTGTGTGTGCTGCGTGCGTTCGTGTGTGTGTTGATATGTGTGTGTGTTTGTGCGTACGTACGTGTGTGTGTGTGTGTGTGTGTGTGTGTGTGTGTGTGGTGTGTGTGTGTGTGTGTGTGCGTGTGTGTGTGCGTGTGTGTTTGTGTGTGTGCGTTTGTGTGTGTGTGTGTGTGTGTGTGTGGTGTGTGTGTGTGTGTGTGTGTGTGTGTGTGCGCTTGTGTGTGTGTGTGTGTGTGTGTGTGTGTGTGTGTGTGTGTGTGCGTGCGTGTGTGTGTGTGTGTGTGTGTGTGTGTGTGTGTGTGTGTGTGTGTGGTGTGTGTGTGTGTGTGTGTGTGTTGTTGTTGTTGTTGTTGTTTTCGATCATTTTTCCTTGCCTTAAATCTAATTCTCCCCCGTGCATGCAAAGTTCATGAATGTTTTTCATTTAGAAGTGCATTACTGGACTTCCGAAGGCCAACAGCGATGGATGCGTGTGGTGAGGTCTGAAGAGAATGAAGGAAGATGCTGATGGGTGATAGGAAGGAACTGAGAAGCGGGAAGACGGAGGTAGAGAGCGAGTGGAGGGGAGGAGGGGGGGGGGGGCGTTGTAGAAAGACTGTGAGAAATTGGGGAAAAGGGCCGGGCGTTCTTACGAGGGTTATAAAAATAAATGCGGTGATCTCCTATGCATTTGCTCGGGCAAAATGTTTGAGGGCTGGCCATTGGCTCCACGTTCTTCTCGTCAGCTGACCGTCTAATCACGATAGACCACAGCTTCAAGCAGGCGTGCGGTCGAGCCCATATACGCTTCACCACATGAACTAAATCGTGAGACCAATGTGCATGAGAGGTTATGATGGTTGGGTAAATGAATGTTGATAGATAAAATGAAATAATCGCAAGGCCATTTAGATTGATAAACATAGAAAATCAATGCAAGATGAACTAACCTACACAAGATGATTCAGACGTACTAGCGCAACATTTCAAAATGAGTGCAGCAGTAAAAGTACCACAAATTCCCCACACACATAGCGACTGATGAATTAAACAATGAGCGTTACTATGGATATACTGAAATTATATTATACATCTTGAACATCTTCATGTACCGTTTTTTTTTTTTTTTTTTTTCCATTTGTCATCGACAAATGTTACATACTAAAGGTCACTGAGATAATACAGTACACTTTGAACATCATCATATTTCATTTTTATACATTATGATGACTGTGTCATCAGATATTACAATTTTTGCTGAAAGAAAACAGTACACTTTGAAGGATACAGTTTGCTGAAATTATACAGTAAACTTTGAATGTTGCAAAATCTTAATATAGATTGCTGACATTACACAATGAAATTTGAACATTGTCATACCTTGATATAGATGGCTGAAATTATTCTGTACACTTTGAACATCGTCATCATTTAATACAGACTGCTGAAAATGTACAGTACAATTTGAGCATCGTCATCATTTCATACAGACTGCTGAAATTATATTGTACACTTTGAACATCGTCGTATCTTCATATAGACTGCTGATATTGTATAGTACACTTTGAATGTTCTCGATACAGACTTTCTTGATACAGACTGTTGAAATTACAAACTACATGTCGTCATGTCTTGATGTAGACCGCTGAAATTACACAGTACACTTCGATCATCGTCGTAAATTCATACAGACTGAAAATATAAAGTACACTCTGAATGTCGGCATGTTGTGACATAACTGCTGAATTTGTTCAGTGCATTTTGAACGGCGTTTTGTCTTGATATAGATCGCAGATTATACACTACATTTTGAATCTCTATATATCTTGTTGTAGCTTGCTGAATTTATGTAATACATTTCGAATATCCTGATATTGATTGATGATATTGTCTATTGTGAATTCAAGGATTTGATTATCAAAACATGACTGTGAACATCATCATGTTTAATAATCAAATCTATGAATTCGCTTGTGGATGCTACGGACTTTCGAAAATAAACAGTGCACTCTGAACGACATCATCAAGTGACGACACAGATTGCTGAATTAATACACTACATGTTGAGCGTCACCTGCTTTTAAACTGTTCAGCGATGGATGTCACAGGCAGCTGAAATTACCATCTCTCCGATACTTGTACCTCTGATGACTTCATGCAACGAAGCTGTAAACTGTTGAAATAGTAAAGTATAACATCACACCCTGCATTTACATCTACGACTTCTGCAGACAGCTGGAATCTTACAAAACATCATATCTTTTATCTAAACCCCTGGGTCAGAGGTACAAGTATCAGAGGGGGTAAAGTGCAACAAATTATTACATACTACTTTATTTTTTCAGGAATATTGTGTCACCCAAAGCAATTGAAATAATATTAAAAGTTATGCTTCTTGAGCAAGACAATTTTTTAGCATTTCTTAACTTCTCTTTCCTTCTCCTTTTTATTCTCCTTCATCTTACTCTTCTTCTTCTTCTTCTTCTTCTTCTCGTTGAATTTAGAAAGAGAGGAGGTTAGTTACCGCCAAGGACACAGACAAACAGAGTACAGGGCTACTGTACAGTCCTGTGCTCTGTTTGTCTGCGTCCTTTGTGGTGACTAACCCCCCTCTCTTTCTAAATTTTGCTTCATTTTCCGCCCTCAGCCACTCCGTTCTGAAACTCCTTCAGTTGTTTTCAATGAATGAACTACGCATGTATTACCTCTTTCTTTGTGTAGCTAACCACAACCGGTGTTTGCCTGCCCTCCTGACCCTGTAAAACGTGAAGACCACAAGAAAGAGTCCACAAACTATACCAAACAGCGAGGTCTTGCTTGGCTTCGTGGATAAAGCATGGCTCCACTGATCCACGGCTCCTGAGTTCCATCCCAGCATGAGACTAACAGCCAGGCTGCAGCAGATTTCCCCTTCGGAGCCAACATCGGCGCAAACTCCGGCGGTCTCTAGAATCTTAAACCTGAAGTCTTGAGTGCATTTTGAAGAGAGGGGGGGGGGGGGGGAGGGGGAGCTTGCACGCGCGTTGGATCCTTTCTCCATCCTCATAGAAGAGTAGGACACTGTGTGTAGTTGGGATGGATAAACGAAAAGCAACATCGACGACGACGGCGACGACGAGCAAATGACAAACAGAAACATGCGTGACGGTGTCGTGTTTAGATGTCATTCCCCATAACGGAATATGGCCATTAGAATGGTGAGATCAAAAAACCCTCTACGCACGCAAACAAATGTCGCCCACTGTGAAATCCGATGTCTAGGCGAGGACGGAAGAACATGAAGAAGAAGGAGGAAGAGGAGGAGGAGGAGGAGGAGGAGGAAGAGGAGGAAGAGGACATCCCTCTAAACACGCCTCCCTCCCCCCCTCCCCCCCCCCCCCCCCTCCCACACACACAATCACGAGTTGAGCCCTCTTAACCTCCCCCGGCTGTGGACAATAACTCTCCATTTCGCTGACCAACAGCAATTACCGAATAATGCGCAGTGTGCAGCGGAATTGATCGGAAAGAAACAACGAATATAGTTCTCCTCCCTCCTCCCTAGTCCTGCGTAGAATCGCCAGAGAAAGTTCGCACTTTCATAAATCGAAGACAACGCGTTGAAATAATTTGAAGGGATGTCTTCCTGTGCTAGAGGGGGAGGGGGGGGGGGGGCGGGGGCAGGGGGGGGGTGCAGTGATGGCAATGTCCAGAGTAGTAGCGTTTAAAACAGTACAAGCTATCTTTGAGGATATTCAAAAGATTTGAAAACAGACAAGTAAAAAATAAAAGCAAAAATCTTCAACATTTCGGTCATAGACCGTCTTCGGGACTTGTACCGTAAAACGAAACACAAATAAATCCGCATAGGCAATGACGTTTGAAAACATATACGTAAAGAAAACAAAAAATCTTCATCAAAACAGTGATTCCACGTTGCGGGTCAGGAGCCATATGAAAGCAGAGGCGTCTCTGTGAGCGATTTACAGTTAGCAGAAAACTTCTATCGTACCAAGTTCACACCAGACAATGGAGTGGACGTCTGTGAGCCTTGAGAAAAGCGAAAAAAAAAAAAAAAGGGGGGGGGGGGGGGGGGAGAAGAAATTGCTGTAGGTGGCTTTGAATCCCGATGGTGTTTATGGCCTGGTATCCGTCAGCAGGTTGAGGGCCAATGAGACAAGTTGGTCACATTTCAACATGAAGGCAGACCGCTCTTTGAAGAACACGGGGATGGTCTTTACGATGAAGTACAACGACCTGCAGACAGGGATCTTCCCAATGCTTGGCATCCCTGTTTTATATCCGCCGGTTTATAACAAAGAAAACTGTCTTCAGATTGAGTCCACAGCGGTGAAGACTTCGATCTGCGAACAACGGATCACGACAATCGATCACCACTCTGCCAGACTCCACACAGATCGGAGCTTCCAGCTAGTAGACCGTTGATCGGATATCTTCGCGTGGCTTAAGGTTTTAAAGTCATCATTTCTTCCTAAGCTTCAGCCTTCGCTTTCTTTGAAAACACGTGCAGATTATGGCCCCTGCCCTTGAGTCAAATCAGATTGTGAAACATTTATATAAAACTTCCAAATAGGACAAAAACACAGCGAAAGACACTCATGAAGCAGCAACGTTCCAGTTTAGGTACGTGTTCAAGAAAGAAAACCAACCACTTCTCTAAAAAAATTGTGTGTGTGTGCGTGCGTGCGTGCGTGCGTGCGTGCGTGCGTGCGTGCGTGCGTGCGTGCGTGTGTGTGTGTGTGTGTGTGTGTGCGCGTGCGTGTGTGCGTGCGTGTGTGTGTGTGTGTGTGTGTGTGTGTGTGAGAGAGAGAGAGAGAGAGAGAGAGAGCGTAAATGCGTGCGTGTGTGTGGTAGTGTGTGTGTGTGTGTGTGTGTGTGTGTGTGCGCGCGCGCGCGCGCGCGCGCTTGAGATGCTTGGCTGAATCAGAATGTAAGGAATGTGTCACGGATCAAATGGGAGGGGAAAAAAACTGTATTCTAATGACTTTTTTTTTCCCCCTTAATCATTACAACAGCTTTGATTATTCCAGCAGCTATAACAGCAGCCTCGCAGCTGTCTATATTCTGAAATGCGGGACACAAACGGAGACAAGACGGAGGAGGAGATAAAACGATGTAGATTAGTAAGCAAAATAAACATGGACAACTGGCTTGACGCCGATACCGTTCGCGCCGCTGTTCATGGAAACACTTGTTGTACTGTGCTGCCGTTTCCTTCTCCTTCTTCTTCTTCCTTTTTTTTTCTTTTTCTCCCCCAACCCCCCCCCCCCCCCCCCCCCCTTTTTTTTTTTTTTTTTGTCGCCCGCTTATTGATGGCGTCCCAAGGCGCTCTGCCGTCGCCTCCGCTCTATGTAAATACATCTTAAGGGGGTTAACTCTTTTTTTTTTTTTTTTTTTTTTTTTTTTTAGGTATTCTTGATGGAAGCTTTATGTAAATACATCCTATGGGGGCTTTTATCTGTTTAACTTTTTTTTTGTCAGTATTCTGTCTGAAAAGAGCATTCTAAATTCTGACTGCTCTCCGCTGAATGATCGCAATCATACAATGTAATACAATACAACAGAATACAACACGACACGATGCAACACAATGCAGTTCAAAGCGATACCGTACGATGCAATGCAACGCACACGACCAACTCTCTCTCTCTCTCTCTCTCTCTCTGCACACACACATACACACACGCACACCACACACACACACACACACACACACACCCACAACACACACACACCACACACACACACACACACACACACACACACACAACACACACACACACACACACACACACACAACACACACACACACACACACACACACACACACACACACACACACACACACAGGGAGAGGGGGGGGAAGGAGAGAAAGACGGAGGAGGAATGGAATGAAACAGATTTGGACAGACAGACAGAGGACAGATAGGACAGACAGTCACCGGCGGAGGACAGCAAACAAAGTCAACTGAATGCACAAACACAAGTTTCTCAGTACCAGCGGAACAGGAGGTTAGTTTAGCAGAGATGCGAGGAAGAAGTCTTTCTCTCTCTCTTTTTTTTTTCACCCAAAGGAAGAGAAAACTGAAAGAAGGAAGGAAAGACGGAATACAGGACTGAAGCAAGGATGGAAGGAAGGGAGGAAGGAAGGAAGGAGGAAAGAAACCAGACATGGAAGAAAGGATGGTGTGGGAGGAGTGATAGAGAGAAGAGAAACAGAAGAATAGAACGGAGAAAGAACAAAAAAGAACGGAGAAAGAAGTCTGAAAAGAAGTGAGAAGAGAAAAGGAAGGACGGAAGAAGCGAAGAAAGGAGGAGAGAAAGGAAGACAGGAAAGAAGGAAGGAAAGACCAGAGGAAGGGAAGGAAGGAAGAAAGGAGGGAAGGATAAAAAAAAAGAAGGAAAGAGACGAAAGAAAGAAGGGGTCAAGAAAAAACGGACGAATGTAGAGGAAGGAGGGAAGGAGGGAAAGCACGAAGGATGACAAGAAGAAAAGAAGAAGGATCACAAAGAAGAAAGACGGAGAGGAATTCAAGATGGAGGGAAACGAACACACAGACGAAGAAGGAATGACTGAAGCCGAAGAACTGAGGGGGGGGGGGGGGGGGGGGGGGGGGGGGGGGGGGGAAGGGAACAAGAAAGGGAAGAACAAAAGGAGAAAGGAAGAGGGAAGGAGAGAAGAAAGAGAAAACGAGGAAGACAGAGAGGAAGAGGGGGGGGGGGGGATAAAAGACGGGGAGAAATTGGAAGACGAAGGACGGAAGGAAGGAAGGACGGAAGGAAGGAGAGGAGAAAGTCGAGGGGACAGTAACGAGTCACTAAGACGCCTTGACTCTTGGCCGGGTGTTCAGCCGGGGACCGTCTGATTGGCTTTGAATTTCAATGGACCTCTCGGAACTTGCCCGTCTCCCCCTTACAGGTGGTGCTTAGCTGACTCCAGTCGCTCTGTCTCTTTCAACGGGGGAACCTGATTGATAAGAGGTAGGCACACACAGACACACTCGTACATATACGGACACACACACGCGCGCGCGCGTGCGTACTCGCGCGCACTCGCGCGCACACACACACACACACACACACACACACACAACACGTGCGCGCGCACGCAAGCACACATACATCGCACACAAACAAACAGACACGCGCGCGCTCCAGGGCGCATGCGAACACAAAGAACAGAGACAGATTGCTAGAGCCAGAGAGAGAGAGGATGGGCGGGAGAGAGAGGAAAACAGAGACAGAGAGAGAGGTGTATGTGCGAGAGAGAGAGAGACAGAGACAGAGAGAGAGAGAGATGTAAGTGCGAGAGAGAGAGAGAGAGAGAGAGAGAGAGAGAGAGAGAGAGAGATGTAAGTGCGAGAGAGAGAGAGAGAGGGAGAGAGAGAGAGAGAGAGAGGGAGAGAGAGAGAGAGAGAGAGACGAATACGAATACGAATAAAATGCTTTTTCAGATCCAGCGACCATACTGAAGGGGCTAGCGTAAATGCAGCGTACAACTCTCGCTGCACCTCATATAGATGAAACAGTTTACAAACGCACAGCTTAATAAATGAAACCAGACATCGCAACTGGCATTCTCCTGTTCACTTCCTGAATATAGATAGCATCCATTTTGACCACAGTTCGAGGAGATAAGTAACTGTCTGTTTGTGCTTCGTTTTCATTGTCTTGAATGTTGTATCTCTTGCCACGGACGCCGAAACGCGTCGTGTTTTGTCTTGTAATTTGTTTGTCTCTTTCGTTCGGCGGAACAGTCGTTTTTCCTATATTTTTTTTTTCAGTTTCCGCCAGCAGTCACGTCCCTTTGAAACTAATATTCATGTTGTAGTTACCTCCCCTTTGAAACTAACATTCATGCTATAGTCAAATATTAAATCAAAATAAACTGAAACGCAGAGAAACAAAGTCAACTGCTTAGACAGTTCAAATCTATTGCTTACCCGAAATGTGAGCATTCTTCCATTCCATCATGTCATGTCAAAGCTATGAATCTTGCACAAAACAATCACAGAAACATAATTATGGCTCGCACTTCAACGACCTGACTGAAGCAATAATCCAGGTCTATTTCATCTGGTTTGATTCTACCTTTAATGCACAGTTTATTTTTACTTTCTTTTTCCATCAACACAACCTTTACCTTATGACGAAAGATCTTATATTTATGCGTACAGTATATCGATTTGCTTCAGCTAGACTGGATTGTTAGTTGTTTTTTTTCATTTGTATCGCAGAATATTTCCGTCAGGAAAGAAATCAACTTTTTTTTTCAAAACGTGCGGCAACACAAATCAACGTCTGACCCTTTGCACTTCATTTTGTCACGGACTGAACTGGAGAACCAAACAAAACAAACAAACAAACAAAGTAAAATTAGGAGGCGAATTTCCCGTTTCGACAAACGTTGCGTAACATAACTACGCACTTTGCTCTACTTTCAAGACTTTGACAAGCTTGAGTAAAGCTCAGTTGTTAGAATAATCCATGAATATTTTCATTGTTCACAGCGGGCCTATTATTCATATTGTAAATTTGCCTCGCTCGCATTCATAAATATATCCACCTTTCTGAATACAACGTCTCTCTCTTTCACATGTTTACTTTCAAGTGGAGCGAGCTGGCTGTTCAGTGTGGACTGTTTGTGTGCTTAATGGTCAAGAGTGTCTCTCAACACACACACACACACACACACACACACACACACACACACACACACAAAACAAAACCGCATCTGCCAATGATTGATGGTAAAATGAATGTCTCTACAATATCCATGATACACGTTCATGTTATGTAGCCTTTAGCGACTACTTCATTTGTGTGCTTCATGATCGAGAGTGTCTCAAAAAGCAAAAAACAAAACACAACAAAACAAAGCAAAACCGTATCTGCCAATGATTGATAGTAAAATGAATATCTCTACAACATTCATGGTACATGTTCGTGTTATGTAGCCTGCAGCGACAACTTGCACAGTTGATAAGGGTGAAGACAGGGTGGGGACTACAGCCCCCTGTTCTTCCAGCCATCGCCGCACTGAATGTAATCTACCTATTAACCCCAGTATCCAATTTTCGGTTTTGACACTGTGATACACACTTATCACGCGCTCACACTTTCCATAGACACTCTGATTATACAGAACAGAACAAAGAACATTTTTGTACAGGGAAATTAAAGCTCCCAAGAAGTCAGTGAAAACAATTTACTACCATTAACTTTATAACGAGCACTGGAGAGAGAGAGAGAGAGAGAGAGAGAGAGAGAGAGAGAGAGAGAGAGAGAGAGAGAGGACGGGGAGGGAAGGGGGAGGGAGGGAGTCAGTCAGGGAGAGATGGAGTGAAGAACAAAGACAGACAGACAGTCATAGACAGGGCAAGAAGAACTGGGAAAAGAAGAATGATGTAAAAGAGAGAGAGAGAGAGAGAGAGAGAGAGAGAGAGAGAGAGAGAGAGAGAGAGAGAGAGAGAAACAAACTCTCTGAATGAGTGGGTGACTGAAACCATTTGTTTTTAGAATAGGTTTTATTAGTTTTCAAATCCAAACAGACCGTATATCTCTTGAAAAAGAAGTGACCCAAATTTGAATGTACTTTTTATGTATATGTCCTAAAATTGTTTGATTCAATGATGATCAATATCATAGCGGTGAAAAAGAACATGTCAACGAGAAAGAGAGGGAACATAAAAGAAAAGGGAAGTGGGGACTTAAATAACAAAGATTTTTTTTTAAATGAGTAAAACAAAAACGTAACACAAATATGGACAGACAGATACACAAATGCGCTCACAGACTTGCAACGGTATACCACAGAGTGGTTTGTCAGCACTATGCGCACGATAAAGTTCAAAGAAATATAGAAAAGGCAGAAGAAAAAAAATGAGGAAAAAGAAAAAAAAAAAAGAAGGGAAGAAAGAACAAATCACACGAAAAACGAAGAAAAAAAAACACATGAAAAAGGTAAGGAAAACAAAAGGAGTTAAAAACAAACAGGACGAAAGACAAAGAGCAAAAAAAAAAGAACAGAACAGAAAAAGGTATGAACAAAAGAAAAAGAAAATGATAGAGAAAAAAAACAAAAGGTGAAATTATGAAAGGAGCAGAAACAAAAAAACAGTAAAAATTACCCATCATAGACTCACACTGCGATGGGACGTACATGTATACCCTGTCTTCGTATAACCTACCTCATGATGTCTAATCAACCACCCCCAGCTCGTGTTTCTTGTCACTCGGACTACCTGTGGTGAGAAAAGGAATGACACAGCTTCCTTTTCCTCACTTGTCACCTGATCCTCTATTTCCATGCCGAACTCTCGGCATGTTCGAGGTCACGCTTCACCAACCGGCCGTGTCACTGTTCATCTATTCCTTCTGAGATTACTTGCGGTACTGGGGTGGTGGGCTTTCCCACCTTGGAACTTAGCTCGGTAGACGTCTGCCCCGCGGTCATATTTTCTCTCTCTCTCTCTCTCTCTCTCTCTCTCTCTCTCTGGTCTGATTAGAAAGGTGTTAGCTGAGCTTGTGCGCAGGTGTGTATGCACATACGGGAACATGCACACATAACAAACACACAGACCACACACACACACACACACACACACACACACACACACACACACACACACAGAGGCATGCAAGCACGCATACTTACACACACAGCAAGCGCGCAACGCACACACATATACGGATGCATGCACTCACAGAAAGAGACAGACAGACAGACAGACAGACAGGGTGAGTGAGTGAGTGTGTGTTTGACCACCTCGCTTTTTTCCGAACTGTTAACAACAGCTCATAGACTTCTTAGTGATCAAAGAAAAATAATTTGGCATTGATGACTTAAAGCTTTTGCAAAACGAGGAACATAAGGTCAAAGAAATGAATAAGAACAGGACACTCGTTCATGATCTGAACTCTCTCTCTCCTCTCTCTCTCTCTCTCTTGCAAAACAAGGGAAAATAATGACAAAGAAATGGACAAGAACGGTACACTCGCTTATGATCTCAATTCTCCCTCCCTCTCTCTCTCTCTCTCTCTCTCTCTCTCTCTCTCTCTGAATTCCCCTATCCCTAGACAACAAAATTATACGACTTAGAACAAGTTTACCACAATCAATAATGTTTATAAAGCGGGACACAAAGACTCTCTCTCTCTCTCTCTCTCTCTCTCTGTAAACCTTTTGGGTAGGATAATACTAGTAAGTCCAGGAATGTTTGTCCTGCAACACTTGACGAAATTCTTTCAACGTCATTTTTTTTTTAATTGCGTCAAAGTGATTTTCAGGGTTCTTACCATCATTTGTCTTGCCGGATTGAGATCTAGAACTCTTTGCTTCTAGACACTCTTAAACAATGGTTCCATACTGAGCTCCACATCGCCGCCTTGCCTATCATGTGGTTTTCTTTAGGAAGGATGAGACGGCACTTTTTGTATTCCCAGTTCTTATAGAACAGGGACTACTTTAGAATGGGAATGAAGAAATGCTGCCTGTCTGTCTGTCTGTCTGTCTATCTGTGTATCCGTCTGTCTGTCCGTGGTCAAAATGTGTTTCCACTCGCTCCAGACGAAACGTCTGGGCCGATCTTTCTGAAAATTTGGACGTTTGTTCATTATGGGTCACGGATGATGCCGGATGTTTTATTTTTACCAGAATAGCCGTTACTAACGGCTATAACAGCCCCCAAACGGTTTTTCTTCTTTATGGAATATCTAGAAAATGATAACACAAACAAAAATGACGTCAAAGCTTCTTTGCGTCGTAAACCGAAGTGACGAAAACCTTTATGACGTATGTTTGATTGTGACGTCGTATTCCAGATAAACTGGGAGTACGTTTATATGCTTTTTGCATCTTGTTGTTTCATCGTAAAGAATACATACTGTTCATGGAAAAAGATTTATTTTTTTAAAAAGAAAATTGCTAAATTAGTAAATATAAGGATACGGTTAGAGTGCCAATATTAAACTACGACGATGACTCGGTGAAATCTCTTGCAAGGTATACTGCGGAGGTATTGAAAATTCGAAGTAAGAAGAATATCCAACCGAGGTGATTAAAAGTTATAACGAATTTTAAAAGAGACCGTGAAACATTTTAGTTTTGATTGTTGATAAAAATGGCAAACTCTTGAAAGTAGATTATTCTGGATGGTCAGCTTATGGTGCTTGGAACAGTAGCATTGTTTTAAATTCATGTATGATGTGGATTTATTGTGCACGTTATTTGCTTTTTGTTTTGCAACCCCATGTCATCAAGGCTGTATAGCTCATGACGTTGAAAATACTCAGTCTTCAGTTCTCTCTCTCTCTCTCTCTCTCTCTCTCTCTCTCTCTCCCGACCGCCCATCATTGGCCTGCACCCCCATGTCATCAAGGCTGTATAGGTAATGACTGAAAATATTCAGTCTTCGGTGCTCTCTCTCTCTCTCTCTCTCTCTCTCTCTCTCTCTCTCTCTCTCTCTCTCTCTCTCTCTCTCTCTCTCTCTCCCGCCATCATTGGCCTGTACACACTCTCCAACCCATTCTTCCAACTCTCTCTCTCTCTGCCCCTACCCTGGCCTCCTTCCCCTCATTTAGCTGTTATTCCTCATGTCTCCCCCAAAACAAACCAAACCAAAACCTTTAACAGTCAATCTCACCCACTCACCCTCTCTCATCTTTTGTGTTACCCCCCCCCCCTCTCTCTCTCTCTCTCTCTCTCTCCTCTCTCTCTCTCTCCTCTCTCTCTCTCTCTCTCTCTCTCTCTCGCTCGTTCGCTCTCTCGCTGTCTCTCTCTCTTATATATGCAAAAAACACGCGCGCGCGCTCGCACTCAACAATTAACCACCATGTTAAGTTGTGATGGGCACGTCCACCATCTGTCTGCCTTTGAGCTACCTCATTGTCTAGTGTCAACAGTCCCTTATCAGGTTGTTCGTGTGGACACGCTGAAAAAGAGTGGGATGTTCAGCTTAGACATCATTCGGTCCCCGTCTTCCACCCCTGTCACCCTTTGGTTTCTCGACCCCCCCCCCCCCCCCCCCCCCCCCCCCCCCCCCCCCCCCCCCCCCCCCCCCCCCTGTTAAGAACGTCGAGTCTGAACATGGCTTATGGCCTTCATGGTCAGACAAAATGTCATTCCAGTGGCAACTCTCCTCTCTCTCTCTCTCTCTCTCTCTCTCTCTCTCTCTCTCTCTCTCTCTCTCTCTCTCTCCATCTCTCTCTCCTCTCCTCTCTGTGTTGTGTGTGTGTGTGTGTGTGTGTGTGTGTGTGTGTGTGTGTGTGTGTGTGTGTGTGTGTGTGTGTATGTGTGTGTGTGCGCGCGCGCGCGCGTAAAGCTCAACGGCATCAAACGCCAAAAAAAATGCGCCATCGTGAAAACTACCCAGGATGCGGTCGGAGTGCTTCCATATTCCGACTGGTACACTATTTTGAAGGATTATTTGCTTGCCCTTGTCCAGAATGAAATGACCATGGATCGCACCATCAGACTCCAGGCAGGCCTCCACGCCACGTTTCAATGCGTTAAGCTGACAACAGACGCTGCGATGCGATCCAGCATTGGCTGACAGTGGGCAGTCGCCTTTAGGGAACAGGTTCGCTCAGCATAATCGGCGTGAATGCAGCACTGAGAACTATTTTTGCGCTCAGACACCTGCCGCTTAGGATGGATCAGATTACTCGTTTCTTTACATCTGTCAGGAGACAAG
>JADBJO010001980.1:72500-75000 GCA_016801955.1 Conus betulinus | reverse complement strand
CATCTTTCGTCCTCTCAGGTTTGTCCAGCGTTTTTTCCCTCTAATGATTTTGTGCCCGGCTAACATTTTAAAGCAGAGGTCTTCAGTCGAATGATTCGTTGGCCGTTATCTTTTGTGCAGGGACCATGTTGTCAGATGCTCTTCCCTCGTTTCCTTGGTCTTGTACTCGGTCTTCTTTGTGCCCTGTGGCTTCTTGCTCACTGCCTTTCCTCCAGTTGATGGTTTGTCCGTGGATCTTTTGAACGGGGATTTTTCTTTGCAGTGAATTTGTGCCCATCACTTCCTGTCTTGGAATATCTTGTTCTGTGATTTTTTTTTTTTTTTTTTGTTCTACCGAACTTCTGTTCAGCTAATGTTTTTGTCCTCCGAACATTCGCCAAGACTTCTTTTGTCTGCAAGCTCGTTGACGTCATCGTCCCCCCCCCACCCCCCCCCCCCCCCCCCCCCCCCCCCCCCCCCCCCCCCCCCATCCCCACTCCATCCCATCTGATGTCCCACTCTTTCTTTCTCCCTCTTTCTTTCCCCTCTCCCGCTTCCGTCTCTCCTCCTCCTTTCCACCCTCCTCCTTCCATCCCCCCCTTTCCCTAAACCCCCATTATTTCTGACGCGACGGGGTTTTTTTTCTTTTTCTTTCTTTCTTTTTCTCTCTTTCGTTCTTTTTTCGTTTTTTTTTTTTTCTCCTTATGCTTCGGGTATGCAAGTTCGGTGACTTTTTTTTTTTTTTTTTTTTTTTTTTTTTTTGATATTGTGCGGTTCTATCCGGTGACGCTATATTCATGACCCTGAAAGCGTGTTCAGAGTTCTAAACAAGGATCACAAAACCTTACTGTGTGCGTCTCTCCTCTCTCTCTCGCTCCTCCACACTCTCCTCACAACCCGTTCTCCTCTCTCCCCCCGCGCCCCCTCCTCCCCCCTCCTCCCTCCCTCCGTCCCTCTCCTCTCCTCCTCTCCTCCTCGTCGCCTCCGAGCCGTCGTCTCTCCTCCCTCCTCTTCCTTCTCTCTCTCCCGTCTCCTCTCCTCTCCTCGTCTCCGACCTCTCACCCCGTCTCCCATCTCCTCTCTCCTCCTCTCTCTCAGCTCCCCTCTCTCCTCTCTCTCCCCTCCGGTCATCCTTCCTGTTCCTGCTCCTCCTCCCGTCTCTCCTCTCTCGCTTCTTCCTCTCCCCCCCTCTCTCTCTCCGTCTCTCTCTCCTCTCTCTTCTCTCAAACACACAACACACAACACAACACACACACACAACGCACACGCAACGCCACACACACACACAATTTGTTGTATCTACATCTTTGCCTATTTGTCTATAAGCTGTCTATTCTATCTGTCTGTCTATCTATTCTATCTATCTATCTATCTATCTATCTATCTATCTATCTCTCCTATCTAAGCTATCATCTATCCTAGCTATCTATCTATCTATCTATCTATCTAAGCTATCTGATCTACCTACCTACCTATCTATCTATCTTCCTGTCTTTCCGTTCTATTCTATTCTATCCATCCAGCCATTGGCACCCATCCATCCATCTGTCTGGTCGGTCGGTCTATCTGTCTATACCAACCCTGTCCATCATTCTCGCTTTCTCTTTCTCCTTCCTCCACGCACGTACACTGAAACGCAAGAGGATATCCCGCACCTGCACACAAACATCAGCCATTATTTTTTTTTTGTTTTTTTTTTCCGGCCGTTTGCTAGGGTCCGGGTGATCGCACAACCGGTAAGAGAACTTTCTGTTTTGATGAAATGACATAATGATCGAGATTATGACGACGACACGCAAGGATGTTTTTTGTTTTTGTTTTTTTTGTTTTTTACATCGTCTTATTAAGTTCGACTTTCCGGTTTTCTCCCTGCTCCTATGGTCCCTAACGGATTCCACAAAATGGATTCTTCTTGTTTTGGGCTTCTTGTGGGGCTTTTCCATTTATATTCCCCCTCCCCCCCTCCCTTTTTTTGCTTTTTCGGTTTCGTTTTGTTTGTTTTTGTTCTCTCTCTTTCTCTCCTCCGGAAGAACTCCCCCCCACCCCCCAGCCTCCGCCTCCGCCGTCTCGCATCCTCTCCTCTCTCGTCTGCCCCGCTCCTCCTTCTCTCTCTCCTCTCCTCCTCCTCTCTGTGGTGTGTGTTTGTGGTGTGTGTGTGTGTGTGTGGTTGTGTGGTGTGTGTGTGTGTTTGTGTGTGTTTGGGTGTGCCTTTCCTTCCCTGTTTCATTTTCCTAGTTGTATTTTTTCTCGTGTTTGTACTCGCCTTTGTCCTGTTTATATTTTTCCTTCTTTTCTTTTCCGTGCGTTGTTTTTTTGTTTTTCCCTCGATTCTTTTACCCCTTTATATCTTTTCATTCTTCTCTCCATCGGTCTCTCTCCCCCATCTCTCGGCCGCTCCTCCTCATCCTCTCCTCCCCCCAACGTCTCTCCGATTCTCTCGCGTCCAGCCTCTTCCCTCGGTCTCTCTCCTCCTCGCTCCTCTTCTCACCTCCCGGTGGGGGGCTTCTCACTCTCATGGGGG
>JADBJO010001980.1:65000-67500 GCA_016801955.1 Conus betulinus | reverse complement strand
CAGCCCACCAAAAGAGACCTGCACCCGTTACCGAGTGCCTACAACAGTGTTCAGTGCCTCTTCTGATCAAAGACACGCTGAACAACACTTGGTAATTCTTCAGCTGACGACATAATTATTTAGTCGCGCAGTCAGCGTGAGTGAGTGTATTTCTCCGGATGGCCCTACACGTCCGTCCATCGACAGTCCCCATGAAATCGCCGATACCGGCGACCTCAAAACAACCTTTGCCAAGAGCATAAACATCAAAAAAGAAATCGAAACTGAGGTCACGTTGTGAGTAGAGTAGAAACGGTCGCAGAAATTGAGTTGTTTTTATGCTAATTGATAGTGGATGACGACGATGATGCTATCGAGTTTCATTTTGGTGTAAGACTGCATGACAGGGGTGTACTCCTCGCTCACGATCGTTGTAGATCTCAGCGTCAGTCAGCCAGGCCTGAGAGACACACGCATACACCTGCAGCGTTAGTCCGAATTTATCACATCGTCTGTGTGGTTCAAGCCTTCCAAGAACAGCTCACAGCATACCTAGCTTTAGGTACGAACCGGCCTGAGCCCCTAAAAAGCCCAGAAAATAAAGGGGGCTGACGGGAATCGACCCCACGACATCTCAGCCAGCAATCCGATAGGCTGACAGATAGACATGCAGACGGACGGACGGACGGGACGTACAGACAGACGGACAGAGACAGAAAACAGGGGAGAGAGAAAGAACCGAGAGACACACACACACAGAAGACAGACAAACACACACACAACACGAGACACAGACACAGAGACAGACACACACACAAGTAGACAGACAATTAGAAGAAAGAAGGACGAAGAGGAAGAAGAGAAGGAGGAGAGAAGAGGAGAAGAAGAAGGAGAAAAAATGAGAAGGAGAAGGAGGAGGATTAGCGCATGAAATGTCTTCAAATCAACACCTCAGAGAAATAGCAACGGATTACGAAATGTTAATTTTCAAAAAATCGCTGCAGTAAACGATGAACTAAACGGCAAATGGCAATCGATTGTGTTGCAAAGGAAATATCCATTTTTGCAAAGGAAACAACGCCAGCATGTGAGTTCTGACGACAGTGTAAACAACGAAGAGTCAGAAGGAGGGCTATAAAAAAAAAAAAAACAAAACAAAGCAAAAAGAAAAGGGGGGGGGGGGGGGGGGGGGGGGGGGGGGGGGGGTGGAGAGTTAGGGGGGAGAGAGTCAGAAGGATGTATTCAGAAAAGGGGTATGGGGGGGAAAATCCAAAAAGACAGAAAATCAAAGACAGGAAACAGGGGGGGGGGGGGGGGGGGGGGGTGTGGGGGGGGGGGGGGGGGGGGGGGGGGGGGGGGGGGGGCAGAGGGAGAGGGGAGAGGAGAGGGGTGATAGAGACAGCGCGATTTCGAAAAAAGAGATAGATGAGACCGAGGAGATAGAGGAGAGAGAGAGATGAACATCCGGTGAGAGAGAAATGATGAGCAAATATCAAAATCCTCTCGACCAGTGATGGAAACGAATGGATTATACAACAAGATGTATTCAGAGACAGATTGGGAATGGAAAAGGGAGGAAGAGGGAGACAGACACAGAGACAGACAGACAGACAGAGAGAAGAGGCAGGCAGAGGCAGAGGAAAAGACAGACAGACAGACAGACAGACAGGGACGGAGAGGGACAGAGAGAGAGAGAGAGAGAGAGAGAGAGAGAGAGAGACTGACACACTGACGTGTTTGTTTGCTTGTCCATCAGCTCTTGAGCCATATAGACAAGGGGAGAACAATCGGATTCACCGAACGAAAAGCTGAAATTTCACGTGAAACGTACACTTGCTCTAAACATACGTCTCCATCATTCCTGGAAACAGACAGACAGACACAGACAGACAGACAGACAGACGACAGACAGACAACGATCTAATACAAGCGATGGCACTATTAGTCATGGCACAGTTCTATTGAAAACGCAAAGCAAAAGAAATCAAAAAACGGAGATGTAGTGCCAAAAACGTAGCACTAAAACAACCAGAATTATAACCTTTAAAAGTAGGCGAAATAACACCACCTCTGCAACCACCACCGCCACCCAACAACAATAACAACAACAACAATAACAACTTTGGCATTCGTTCAGTTCAGGTGTGAGGTAGGTTTACATTCCGATTTTCTCCGCCATAGGAAAAAAACACCACACTCACACTTCTTGGTGTATCGGGCCTCTTGCAATCGCTTGTTTTTAGATTGAAAACATCTTCCGATTTGCAATGAATACACACACACACACGCGCGCGCGCGCAACACAGGACACATGCCAAGGAAAGGTATATGGATGCACAACGAATTCTTTCCCAGATACCATCAGTCAGTTTTCTACACATGAAAGAGATCAACATATATAGATATACGCTTATGTATATCACACATACACGCGCGCGCGCGCGCGCACGCACGCACGCACGTACACACACACGCACGCATGCCTGCACGCACGCACACACACACACACACACACACACAC
>JADBJO010001980.1:57500-60000 GCA_016801955.1 Conus betulinus | reverse complement strand
AAGCAGACAGATAGACTGACGGACAGGCAGACAGTGTGTGGGGGGGAAACAGAAGGGACAGAGTCACAGAACAAGAAAGACAAAGACAGAGAGACGCCGTCGTCACGTAAGAAAAGCAGACAATGAAAAAAGACAGGCGCAGAGAGACAGCAAGACAGAATTAGAAACAAAAAACAACAAGAGCGGGAGCAAGAAAGAAACGAAAAAGAAAGGAGAGTTAGATAAATTCTAGTTCAGCGTTTGCGCACCCGCACTCCTCAAATGTCATCACGCAGAGGACGCTCACCATCCTAGAGAGTGCCTGAGGTCCAGGCTACACTGGTACCACCCAGAACGACAAGACGTTGAGACGGGTCGGGATTCGCCTTCTTGTACTCCCAGTTCTCATAGAACCGGGAGTACTGTACTTTACTTACAATGGGAACGAAGAAATGCTGTCTGTGTGTCTGTCTGTCTGCGTGTCCGTGATCAAAATATGATCCACTCGCTCCAGACAACACTTCTGGCCCGATCAATTTGAAAATTCGTGTGGATGTCATTATGGGTCAAGGATGATGCCCGATGGTTTTTTTTTTTTTTTATTATTTTACCAGAATAGCCGTTACCAACGGCTACAACGGCCCAAAACGGTTTTTTTTCTTCTTTATGGAATATCTGAGTGGTGAAAATATATTATGACGCATGTTGATTGTGACGTCAGAGACATTATGACGCATGTTTGATTGTGACTTTTTTTTTTTCAGGAAGATAAACTAGGAGTAAGTTTATATGTGTTGCATCTCTCTTTTTTTTTTTTTTTAATTAAGACAAACGCCAGCATGATTGAGACTCGCAACGTCTGACCACAGGCAGTGAACCACGGGGGGTGAAATTCGATGAACTGTGGGGAGAAAAGATATGCCCGTCATTTCTCCGATTTTGTCAGACAAAAAAACACATCATCAAGTATAACAACAACAATTGAACAACAACCAGCAACAAGATGCACGACAACACAACAACAACAATAACAGCACCACCACCACCACCACCCACCACCACCAACAGCATCACCACCACCGCCAACCATGGCAAGACGAAGACGAAGAAGGAAGAGGAAGCAGAAGGAGGAGGAGGGGGGGGAAGGAGGAGAAGGAGGGACGAACGACGACCGGTCCACGAGGAGGAGCAGGAGGAGGAGAAGGAGGAGGAGGAGGGAGGAGGGCGGAACGAATGTTTCTGGAAAGGAAAATTTGGAAGATAGCAGAGGAGAGGAGGAGACGGAGAGTAGAGAGCTCTGAGGCGAGGTGTGACAAACAGACAATCAAAAACAGAAGATAGAGAGTCAGAACAAGTGAAAAGAGGGCGAGAAGACAAACCAACACACACAAACACCACACACACACACACACACACACACACACACACACGATTTCAATAGGTCGCCAGCCTACCGGCTCTAGCTTGGAGTATAAGAAGTCAGGGGAGGGGAGTGAGATGGAGCTGGGCTGGGAAAGGAGGAAGGTGAGGGAAGGAGAAAGAAGGATGCAGAAGAAGGAATGGCAGGCGGGGGGTGGGGGGTGGGTGTAATGAAAATCGCAGATTTTTTTTTACTGTTTAAAAAGACTCCTGAATGTCAAAAATGTTCCAAAATAGCCCAGCACGAGAGTGTCCTACATCGTCTATCACTTCTCATCACTCGCCCCCACCCCCCCCCCCCCCCCCGGTTTAGTCCCAACACCCCCCCCCCCGCTCTTGCCCCCCCCCCACCCCACCCCCACCCCCCCCCCCCCCCCACCCCCCCCCCCCCCACCCCCCCCCCCCCCCCACCCCCCCCAACCCCCCCCCACCCCCAGCCCCCCCCCCCCTCCGAAAGGAAAAAACAACCCCCCCCCCCCCCCCCACCCCCCCCCCCCCCCCCCAAACCGAAGAAAGATAATATAGTCTTGCTCCTATAAGCACTCTGCACCACCACGTCTGTCTCCACCTACCCCTACCTGGGGTTTTATCCCCCCTCATTAGTAACGCCTCTTGCCCCCCCTAAACTCATAAAAAAAAGGGAAAGAAAAGAAAGAGAAGAAAAGGAAGGGAAATCCGAGTTTCCTTGAGCGCCATGCAAAATTTCGTCGAAAGAAAAAAACAAACGAAACGAAAAAGAACAAACAAACAAACTGACTAGTCGTCACTCAACTGAAGAAATAGTTTGCTCCTATAAAGCACTCAGGCACACATATCTTTACGCAAACACATGTACGTTTGAGAGTGAGTTGTTTTTTTAGGTTTATTCTTTCCACAGAGTATGAAATTCGTCGAAAAGAAAAGTGAGGGGATGGGAGGGGGAGGGGGGAGTAGCAGAGGGTGAGGATGGAGAGGGATAGATTAAAAGCGTAATGCAAGTCATGTGTCCGTGCGCATGTGCGTTTATATTTCTGTGCTTAGCTCATTCGCATGGATTTTGATCTATCAATGATACTGGAAATCCTCTTCAAACAGATGTGTGTATGGCTACAATTGATAATAA
>JADBJO010001980.1:47500-52500 GCA_016801955.1 Conus betulinus | reverse complement strand
TGGCGATGAGACAAAGGTGTAACGATGTTATATTATCTGTTTTGTGGCTATTATAAATATTCATGTATATACTTCTTCACACATTAAGCTCTTTTCTTTTTATGATCATCATCACTGATTGTGATGAAGAGCTTAACATTTTTGAATTACGAATCTCTCTCGTTTTTTTGTTTTTTTTTTAATTATCGTATGCAGAAGTTCAACATGTTCACACGTTCAAGACATCGTAACGTATGTAGCCCAAACATTGTGTCTTTATTTTGCTCCTGAACATTGTAATAAAGTCTATTCATTTGTCTTTAAAAATGTTCTTGGTGTATCAATATAGACACCAAACGACATTGATTTATGGCGAGTCAGCTAGATAGATACCCCATATCTTTGTTATTTGGAGTTAGATGCCTTCGTTGAAAATAACTAAAATAGACACACTCACGGCTACCATTGAATGATGTATTTTGGTCTTCGTAGCAAAGAGAAAACTGGCTGTCTGATGTGAGAAACAAATTGGTTAAACTCGGTGTTGGATCTGTGTGGCTAAAGCAAAAAAAAAAACTGTAAAGATGTCAGTGTTTTTTTTTGTACATATGCTACGGTAGAGAATGATTATTGAAGACAGAGCTGGGACTGTTGTGTTCGAAGCAGAGGGACAGATTTCGTTTCTAGAGAACGTTTAGTTATTCACGTATTTGTGAAGAATTGATCATATTTTCAGTGGTTGGCTGTTCAGATCCGGCTCTTGCACTGAGGTCGCCAAAAAATAACAAGTACAGGTCTTTATTTTTGAGTAGCATGCCAGATACTTTCTTCAAAAACTGACCAAAAAAAAATGGATTTAAGACTCCGTCGTGTATTTCCATCAAATTGAGACAGACAGACAGAGACAGAGAGAGGCGGGAGACAGACAGAGACAGTAGAGAGAGAGGAGAGAGAGGAGAGAGAGAGAGAATCGTGGAGAATCGTGAGAGACAGAGTGCAAAGACACAGAGGAGAAGAGAGAGGAGAGAGAGAGAGGAGAGGAGGGAGGAGAGAGAGAGAGGAGACGAGAGAGAGAGAGAGAGAGAGAGAGAGAGAGAGAGAGAGGAGAGAGAGAGAGACGAGAGAGAGAATCTCCAACAGAACACCACAGTTGTCTCCATTAGAACTGGAATCAGCGAAAAAAAAAAAAACTGGCTGAGAGAGAGAGGCAGAGACAGACAGACAGACAGACAGACAGACAGACAGGAGTCTCCAGCAGAGCATCACAATTGTCTCCATTAGAATTGGAATCAGTAGAGAAACTGGATTAGAGGGGGAAAGACAGACAGATAGACAGAGACAGACAGAAAGAGATAGACACAGAGACAGGTCGACAAAGAGAGAGAGAAGAGAGGCAGGCAGGCAGACTCGCAAACAGTCAGAGACATAGAAAAAAAGAGGGGAGAGGGGAGGAGAGAAAAAAGAGAGAGTGGGAGACATACAAACAGGCAGACAGACAGAGACATAGAGTGAAAGAGAACGGGTACGAAAGACAGACAGACAGACATAGGTAGACAGACCAAAGAGAGAGACGTGAGAGAGAGATGGATGGGAGAGGAGGAGAGAGAGAGAGGAGAGAGAGAGAGGAGAGAGGAGACGAGAGAACAGGCCAGAGAGGCAGAGAGGAACAGGAGCGGAGGACAGATCAGAGAGGGAGAGAGAGAAAACGAGCGAGAGACAGACAGAGAGAGAGAGAGAGAGAGAGAGAGAGAGAGAGAGAGAACGGGCGAGACCAGAAGAGAAAGAGAGGAAGCGAGACAGAGAGGAGAAAGACAGCCAGACAGACAGAGAAGAAAGCCCCGAGTCTCTCCCCACAGAACGACACCCAAATGCCTCTACTCGGATGGGAACAGCAGACAAATTGGCTCAGTGCTCTTGACAGCCCTGACAAGGTCGGGATTTTTCGGGTTTCTTGTAGACTGGTCTTTTTGTTCGGGTAATTGGTCCATCGACTCATCGACCGCCATGTGGACCACACTGAACGGCTGCATAGTCGGGTGGCCGCAGTGACATGTTGGTTTAGTACTTGAGACCCGGCAGTAAAAGCCGACGTATGCGTTTGGCAAGATTGCTCTGCTTGTTGCTTCGGTAATTTAAGCTATCATCTGCTCTCTCCTCTCTCTCTCTCCTCTCTCTCTCTCTCTCTCTCTGCTGGTGCACTTGTTTGTTTGGTAATTTTAAGGGATTATTTGTCTCTCCCTCTCGCGCATCTCCGGCTCTCTCTCTCTCTCGGCCTCTCTCTCTCATCAAATCTCTCGTCTCTCTCTCTGCCCTGGCTGGTGCTCTGGTTGGTTTGGTAATTTTAGGTATTCTCTCTGCTCTCTCTCTCTCTCTCGCCTCATCTCCTCCTCTTCCATCTCTCCTCTCCTACTGGGCTACCCCCACTCACTCTCTCTCTCTGCTGGTGCCTTTGTTGGTTTTTAATTTAGGTATTATTTTTGCGCTCTCTCTTCTCTCTCTCTCATCTTCGTCCTAACACCTCTTCTCGTCTCTCTCTCCTCGGTCTTCTCCTCTTCTCTCTCACCTCGTCCTCCCGGGCCTCCTCGCTCCCTCACACTCTCCCCCCCGTCCCGTCTTACTCTCCCTCTCTCCCCTCTCCAACTCCACCCCTCCCCCTCCTCTCCTACCACCCCACCCCTCTTCCACAAAAAACAATACCTCGCGCTCCCAGTCTCCTTCTCCCACGCCCCCATCTTCCTCTCTCTCTTCAAGTCCGCCTCCTGCCTCTCTCTCTCTCCTCTCTGCTGGTGCGCTTGTTGGTTTGGTAATTTAGGTATTAATTTTTTGCGCCCCCCCTTTTTTTTCCCTCTCTCTCTCTCTCTCTCTCTCCCTCTCTCTCTCTCTCTCTCTCTCTCTGCTGGTGCGCTTGTTGTTTGGTATTTTAGGTATTATTTGCCTCTCTCTCTCTCTCTCGTTCTCTCTCTCTCTCTCTCTCTCTCTCTCTCTCTCTCTCTGCTGTGCGCGTGTTGGTTTTGGTAATTTTAAGGTATTATTTGCGCTCTCGTCTCTCTCTCTCTCTCTCTCTCCTCCTTCTCTCCTCTCTCTCTCTCTCTCTCCTTCTCATCTTCTGGTTCGCTTGTTTGGTTTTGGTAATTTTAGGTAGTAGTTTGCGCTCTCCTCCTCTCTCTCTTCCATCTTCTCTCTCTCTCTCTCTCCTCTCTCTCCTCTCCAACCCTCATCAACACCTCAACCCCCCTGTGTAACGAGGATACAGTAGATTGGTTATGGAGAGGAAGTTTAGTGGCCAGAGAAGGCTGACCCGTACGTGGAAACCGTGATGACAGACAGGAGCCGGCAGCCAAGCGGTTCGAAAAGTTAAAACTTCACAGGTGACAGCACACCTCCTGCAGCCGCAGCCATCCAGCAGCAGCAGACAGACAGTCGAGTTACCGTTTCGCCAACGCACCCGTCATTTCTGAATTAGTAGAGCTAGCTATTGACGACATTTGCTTAACGAATTATTGGTGCGCCTTCGGTTTTCTTCGTCTTCTACTTCTTTTTCTTCTCTTTTTTTTCTTTTGTTTTACAAAACTCGCTTGCGTCACATGGTTTGAGTGTAAGTGTCACTGCCGAGATGGTGGTTTTCGCCCACATTACTTTGTCCGTTCGTTTGGATGTATGTTCATCGGCACTCAGCAAAAGTACTTTCATCGGTTTTTAACCGAAATATGGAAACATGGAATGTGGTTCATGGGTGAACCATTGCACATTCTGGTGCGCTTGACTGACGCGTATCCAGATCAAGGAGCAGATCATTTTGGCAAGATCACGTCAAGACGTTACGGAACCAGTTTTGACCAGATTCGATAGAAACAAGACATGCAGTTCAGGGACAATTTCGTTACATTTGGGTGTGAAGCCATAGCGATGGTCTGGACCAAGAGGTGGATGCAGAATCCATTTTGGCTGTGGCGTAGATCGGCGCCCTCCCAAGAGCTGATCGAGCTTTACACATAAAACTTTTGACATGGAAGAAAATCTGCTGATGTCTCATTACTGGTTACGAACTGCGCTCTTGATCTCTTGAAATACACGGGAGAAGATTGTGATAATCTGCTCGTACTTAGACTCAACAGGGTTTGTTTTTTTTTAAATGTTTACACAGACCGTTTGTTAATTGCAGGGTTATGCCCCCAGCCCCACCCCTCGTTCCCATCCCCTCACGTTAGTTCTTGTGGAAACTGCACGAAAGGGACAAATAGCGCACGTGATTCAGCGCGAAAAGCTATCGCACTTCATTTTGAAAAAAAAAAAAAAAAAAAAAAAAAAAGCTTAGTGGTACCAGCAAGACATATTCCAAGCGGACTCTCCTGACTACTTAACAAGGAACAATGTAGGGCAAGAGGGGACAGATAAATGGTAAAGGTGATGTTGCTTATAGCCCAGCCGACCACAAAGGACCATATCAGGGCTGCCACTGCGTTGAGGTTAATCACAAGTCATATAAAAAAAAAATAACAACAAAACACGGATTCACGCAACTCTTTCAAACATACACCTTCCAAAGACACACCGGATGTTTTGTTACAGATCTTCCCTCCGCTAAAAATCTTAGATCAGATGAAAAACGTTATAATCTCCCTCAGAAATTTCAAAGACCACATCAGGTGGGACATCATCTGAGAGACAGGGCAGACAGAGAAAGAGGCGGAAAGACAACATCAACAGGGTAAGCCAGGACATGTCTGGCCGCCGCAACCCAGACACGCACCTGGAACCGTCTCTTAGTAACACCTTGCATGCTCGGTCCCTATCGTGATGCGGCGATCGTCATTCCGCGCTGCCTTTCCCATCGCTTGGAGTTGATCTGTGCAGTGACGGTCCAAGCGGGCTATATGGAATCTCATGACTGACTGAGATGATCTATAACACGGAGGGACTGACTTCACCACAGGGTGACTGCGAGCACTCGGTCGCACCGCGCACGTTCTCGAGTCATTCGATGCCAGCTGTGTCTGAATCCCGGCATTCCTAGTGCCAGT
>JADBJO010001980.1:37500-40000 GCA_016801955.1 Conus betulinus | reverse complement strand
AGACTGGAGGCAAAACGAGACAATGCTGAAGTAGTGATAAAGCAGTGTGACAAAGAGGACAAGGCAAAAAGAAAAAGAACGAAAATGATCAGAGAAAAGTGAGGGATCGTTGCAAGGCAGGAACAGATATGACTGAACTTGAAACAAACAAACAAACAAAAACAACAGGTGTAAAGAAAAATTTAGACAGAGAGGGGGTTAGTTACCGCTAAGGACATAGACAAACAAAGTACAGGACAAGACACAATGCATTTCGACCTCTTGGGTCTTCTTCAGGCAAAAGCAAATAACATTTAGGACAGTGGAAACGAAGAACGAGAAACCACTTATCTACTCGCATTCGCCGCACGGCCAAAATGGCCGCCGGACGGAACTTTTGAAAGGTGTAAAAAGAAGAAAAAGTAAGGGAAAAGTTTGGGAAGGGAACAAGAGTAGGGCAATAGAACGGTGGCGCAGTGAAATATAAAGTGCAAATCAAACAAGTAGGAGACCTGCTGCTGAGCTGCAGTATTTAGTGTCGCGGATTCCCGGCTGGGATTCGTTTGTTCGAAGTAGGAAAATACAAGAAAGTAGAAAAAGATGGAAAGAAAGAAAGCCGGAAAAGGTAGGATCAAAAGTAGAAAAAATATGGAAATAAAGAACGAAAAGATAGGAATAAAGTAGCAAGGGACATGAGTCAAGCTGGTCAGAAAGGAGTGAAGAAGGAAAAGATGAAAAGAAAGCAGAGAGAGGATCGGAAGAAAGAGGGAAAAAAAAAAACAGACGGGAAGAAAAAACGGTGTAGGAGTAAGACAGTAAAAGATGAAAGGATCTCCAAGGGTCTGCGGATAGAAATAATGTAGGAAAAGACAGAAGAAGTTGGAACAGAGAGGAATAAAGCAGAAACACATTGCAGTACATAAGTAAAGATAGGGAGAACGTAGAAAAATAAGATGCAAACGTATTCCCAGTTTATCTTCCGGTAAAACGTCACAATCAAACATGTGTCATAATGTAATTGACGTCACAATCAAACATGCGTCATAATGTCTGGTCACTGAGATAAACTGCCATTTCTGAAAGTGTGCATGCGGTTTAACTCGTTATAGCCGTTAGTAACGGCTATTCTGGTAAAATAAAACATCGGGCGTCATCTGTGACCCATAATGAACATACCTACAAATTTTCAGAAAGATCGGCCCAGAAGTTTCGTCTGGAGCGCGTGGAACACATTTTGACCACGGACAGACACACAGACAGACACACAGACAGCATTTCTTCGTTCCCGTTGTAAAGTACTCGCTGTTCTATATGAACTGGGAGTACAAAAACCGAGGGGAAAGTAAGGAATGATACAAGAAACTGAGAACAGAACGGATGAAAGAAGGAAAATGGAAGGAAGATGGAAAAGTCAGGTGGGAAAGGTAAAACAAAAGGAGAAAAAGTTCCAAGAAAAAAAAATCAGTGAAATATGATAGGAAAGGTATAAGAACACAGTATGAGAGGAAAGGGCAGGTGGAAGTATGCGACGACAGACGAAAGATAGAAGATTTAGGGACGAGGCAGTGCTCGTTTATGGACGAGGCAGTGCCCGTTTGAATGACTAAGGATGGTGTTGCTCTGCTGTCCCAAACCGAAAACATCCTGCATGGCTTCCGAAAATTTGATGGTGTTGTGTTTTCAGATGCACGACACGCCTGTCCGTCGGTCTGTTTGTGTTCTTTTCTCTGTTTGTTTGTCTGTCTGCCTTTGTTTGTCAGAGTAGTTAGGTCTGTTCACCCCCAAGAAACGTTTGTCTGTTTGGCTACCTGCCTGCTTAAATGTCTCTGCATATAGGTCTGTGTGTACTCTCGTGTGTCTGGGTGGTATACTCGCGAGGAGGTCTGGAAGAAATGAGAGCAGAAAAGGAAACAGCGAGAGGGATGTATTGGGGGGGGGGGTGGGGGGGGGGGCTCTGAGTGCGTGTGGGTATGTGTGTGTATGTTGGGGGGGGGGGATAATTGGGGGGGGGGGGGGGGATGAGAGAGAAAGAGAGGAGATACTGAGACAGAGGCTGACAGACAGAGAGGGAGGCAGAAAGACAGACAGACACTCAAGTTTAAAAAAAAAAACAGACACAGAAAGAGATTTAGAGAGAGAAAGACAAACAGAGCCCGAGAGAGAGAGATGAGAGAGAGAGAGAGAGAGAGAGAGAGAGAGAGAGAATGTGTGTGTGTGTGTGTGTGTGGTGTGTGTGTGTGTGTTGTGTGTGTGTGTGTGTGTGTAAATGAGTGGGTGCCTGCGTGTGTGTTTTGTATGTGTGTGTGTGGGTGTGTGAGAGAGAGAGAGAGAGAGAGTGGGGGGGGGGAGGAAGAGAGAGAAAGGGGCGAAAGGAAAAAGACGGAGACAGAGACAGACACAGACAGAGAGTGTGGTGAAGACAGAAATACAGAGTCTGTGTCTGTGTTAGACAGACAGACAGAGACAGACAGAGAGGGGCTGGGGGGGGACAGAGATAAGACAGAGACAGAGAGTAAAGGGG
>JADBJO010001980.1:27500-30000 GCA_016801955.1 Conus betulinus | reverse complement strand
GTTTGTAAAAATCCTTGAAGTGATACCGATTTCTTTTTTAATTTTACGTTTCTACAGATTGAAAAAAAAAAATCTTAGTTGATGTTTTTAATGTATGATTTAGGTATTTTCTGTAAAAAAAAAAAAAATTATCGTCTTAAACCATACCTAAATCGTTCTGTTCGTCCACCCTCTCAATATCTTGACCATCAATAATTATGTTCGGTGGGGGTGAATTAACTTTACGGAAATCAGCTATCATTCCGTTTGTTTGTTTGTTTGTTTTGTTTGTTTTTTAAACATTAAGGTCGAGATACTTTTCTTTGTATTAATAACAGAACTTCTGTATTTCGTCACAAGAAACAAAATTAGAGTCAGATATGTCTTCAATGGCAGGATCAGGGCGACTATTTGATAATGGGAGTTTTGTCCGTGCCTCTATTATCATTGGTATATGAAGAGAAGCGGACACCGCACCGTGCCCCGATATACACCAGTTGAGATACAGCGTTGAGAGGCCATTGCAAACAGAACACGGAAATGTTGTGTTCTGTCAAAAAAGAAAATCGTCAAAGCACAGAGTAAACTTCGGATTAGCATGTACATTAAGCAGTTTCTTCGTGAGAAGGTCAGGTTGTGATGTGTTAAAAAGCAGAAAAAAAAATCAGTCAAAAGAATGCCAGGAAATGAACCTCGGTTGTTGAAGTGAACGAAAGCAGTGTGAACGAGGAAAAGCACCGTAAAGAAAGTAAAGCATTGTTAAAAGAGAGAGAGAGAGAAGAGAGGGAGATGAGAGAGGAGAGAGAGGAGAGAGAGGGAGGGAGGGGAGAGAGTGGAGAGAGAAACTTGTGGAGACAGAAAGCATTGTGAAGATGAAAAGCATTGTAAAGAAGAAAACACACACACACACACACACACACACACACACACACACACACACACACACACACACACACATACAAGGGGAGGAAGAGACAGACCAACAGACAGGCAGGCAGGCAAACAGAACAGACAGACAGACAGACAGAGCAGACAGACAAATAGACTGAGATTAACATCAGACAGACAGACGGAGAGAGGAGCAAGTGGGGATGGAGAGAGGCGGGGGGGGGGGGGGGGGGGGAGGAGAGCGACAGTGACAGAGACAGAGACAGACAGGCAGAGAGAAAGAGACAGACAGACAGACAGAGAGACGAGAGAGAGAGAGAGAGTAGACAGAGAGAGAGAGAGACCAGACATACAGACTGACCGACGGACAGACCTAAAACACACACAGAGAGAGAGAGAGAGAGAGAGAGAGAGAGAGAGAGAGAGAGAGAGAGAGGAGAGAGAGAGAGGCCGAGAGAAAAATGGAAAAAGAAGCATTTCAAACACAAAAACCACCCTCCACACCCCATCCATTAACCAAACACCCACCTGTCACACAATCCATTCCAAGCACTCTATACACCCAGTGATGATAATGATGACAAATACCCAATAATAATAACAATAACAATAGTAACGAATGATAATGATTGAAAATAATAACATTACAATTCAAATATAACACAATGCGCACATACATACATTTGCATTGTCAAACATTACTATCGAATAGCATGATCTGAAAAAGATAGAAATACAGAACATATAATAATCACACATAGAAATCACATGATACTAAATCAATATATAAAACCAAGCATCTGTTCCGGAAGGGGGCGTACAGCACACATTTTTGCGCCCAGAGAGAGAGAGAGAGAGTGAGAGAGATGGAGAGAGAGAGAGAGAGAGAGGAGTGTGAGGAGAGAGAGAGAAGAGAGAGAGGAGAGAGAGAGTGTTTGAAATGTGTAAACAGACAGACCGACGGTGTACAGACCTACAAACAGACAAAGAGAGAGAGAGAGAGAGAGAGACAAAGAGAGAGAGAGACAGGGAGTGAGAGAGAGAGAGAGAGGAGGGGTGGGGGGTGGGGAGGAGAGAACAGAGAGATGGGGATGGAGGGAGAGGGTAGGAAGGTAGAAGAGACGGGGGAGTACGGAGGGAGACAGAGTAGAACGGCAATGAAATAATTGGAGCTCAACTGGGAACTGAAAGGACCTCGTTTGCGAGCTGTTGCTTCCCACCTCACCCGTCCCTCCGTCACACCAAAGCGCCCTTTCCTCTAATCTCTTTTTCTGCCGTCATTTTTGTACCTTCTGGCTGCATGCCTGCGTGTGTGTGTGTGTCTGTGTGTGTGTGTTGTAGGGGTTGTCTTTTCTGTGAATGCGCGCGAGCGCGCTTGTGTGTGCGTGTGTGTGTGTGTGTGTGTGTGTGTGTGTGTGTGTGTGTGTGTGGTGTGTGTGTGTGTGTGTGTGTGTGTGTGTGTGTGTGTGTAAGTGCATGTGTGTCTGTGTGTCTGTGTGTGTGTCTGTGTGCATGTGTGTGTGTGTGAATCTGTGTCTGTGTGTGGTGTGTGTGTGTATGTCTGTGTGTATATGTGTGTGTGTGTATCTGTTGTCTGTATGTATGTGTGTGTATCTGTGTGTTCTGTGTGCTG
>JADBJO010001980.1:20000-22500 GCA_016801955.1 Conus betulinus | reverse complement strand
CCAGATATGGCTTTATCCTGTTAACACTCAAACTGATGTACTGTATGTACTTTGCGAGTAGGCTAGCATACACATGTAAAAAAAAAAAAAAAAAAAGGATGGGGGCAAGGGGGGAGGGGAGGGGAAGGGACCTCAACTGTAAAATAAAGAGCAAAAGAAAACAAAAACGAAAGCAATCTAAGAGGCCAAAAAAAAAAAAAGAAATAAAGCAATAGCCAAAAGATCAAATTCAAAACAAAATGTACACACAAGCACAAGCCAACGCTTGTACACTACACCTGTAAACAGAGAGAGAAAGTTGGGGGGGGGGGGGGGGGGGAGAAAAGAGAGACAGAGAGACAGGAGGGAGCAGACAGACATACACAGACAGAGAGACATAGACAGAAACAGACAGATAGACAGACAGAGAGACACAGACAGACATAGACAGAGAAATACAGACAGATAGACACAGACACAGACAGAGAGACATAGACAGAGACGTAGACTGACAGATAGACAGACAGATATAGATCTCTCTCTCTCTCTCTCTCTCTCTCTCTCTCTCTCTCTCTCTCTCTCTCTCTCTCTCTCACACACACACACACACACACACACACACACACACACACACACACACACACGCATACGCACACGCACACACACACACACGCACGCACGCACGCACGCGCTTACACACACACACACACACACACACACACACACACACACACACACACACACACACACACACACACACACACCGAGAGAGAGGGGACGTGTGGAGACAGACAGACACACAGGCAGGCATACAGACAGACATACACACAGACACACACACAAGGGACAGAGACACAGAGACAGAGACAGGCACACCAGAGGAGACAGACAGAGACAGACCGAAACAGACGGAGACGTAACAGACACGTACAGAGACAGACAAATAGAGAAATGAAGAGAGAACAGAGAGTGTGAGACTGATCACAATCCACACTGTGATTTTGCCGTTAGTTAGGTGCACACTTTGCAGTCGAAATGAAGATTTCGCCGTAAGGTGCACACTTTGCAGTCGACTGTGATTTCGCCGCAAGGTGCACACTTTGCAGTCGACTGTGATTTCGCCGTAAGGTGCACACTTTGCAGTCGACTGTGATTTCGCCGTAAGGTGCACACTTTGCAGTCGACTGTGATTTCGCCGCAAGGTGCACACTTTGCAGTCGACTGTGATTTCGCCGCAAGGTGCACACTTTGCAGTCGACTGTGATTTCGCCGCAAGGTGCACACTTTGCAGTCGACTGTGATTTCGCCGCAAGGTGCACACTTTGCAGTCGACTGCGATTTCGCCGTAAGGTGCACACTTTGCAGTCGACTGTTGCATTTACGGCCAAACGCCTACAGCAGATGGCTAGCGTTAACACGTCCACATTGTCATTTCCTTTGTATAGCGAAAACAAGCAATTTTCATCCTGATCAACATAAACTACCGGAAAATGTGACTGAGTTTTGAAAAATACTAATAAATTGGGTGTATGAGCACGTGCGCGCACGCGCGTAATGCGTTTCCTTTTCGACGAATAAGCTTCAGCATCACGGTGACTGAGTGCCCTTAAAACGGTTTTTTTTTACAGACACTACTTTTGAATGTGATTAGGATTCACAATGGTCATTTGTTTAACGTCTTTATGTAAGAATATGGAAAACATTCTAAACAATTCATTCATCCAAAAGCTGGTAAGAGTTTGAAAGAATGATTCATCGCCTATCTTGTGCTAAAGTGGATGAAGATAGGTGATTGCTCGTTCATTTTCGTTGTCCTGAGTGTTGTGTTTCTTGCCTGAAGAAGATTTAAGTGGTCAAAACGCGTCGTGTTTAGTCTTGTGATTCGTTTGTCCACGCTTTTTTTTTTTTGTTTGTTTGTTTGTTTGGTGAGTTTGTTTGTTTGTTTGTTTGTTTGTGTGTGTGTGTGTGGTGTGTGTGTGTGTGTGTGTGTGTGTGTGTGTGTGTGTGTGTGTGTGTGTGTGTTTTTTTTTGCTGTTGTTGTTCTGGCGATGCGCTTACATTAATATTCAAGATTTCTCTTAGGAAGTCAAAACAACGAACTTAAAACTGCGATCTGCACCCCGTCTTACCGTACAATGGTTACTGGTGTGTGACTACTTTTAAATTCCTTATCATGATCCTGGTTTTAATTGATAATGATTATGGGGACATCAGAATAACTCACTATCAAAATGAATGGTGGTCACTCATGACAACTGTAATGAAAGGTTATAGCATTTTTTTTTCTTGTATGATCGCTGAGCATCACTGAAGTGGGAGACGTGTGTGTGTGTGTGTGTGTGTGTGTGTGTGTGTGTGTGTGTGTGTGGTGTGTGTGTGTGTGTGTGTGTGTGTGTGTTAAGTGTGGTGTGTGTGTGTGGTGTTTGTTTGTAAGTGTGTGTGTGTGTGTGTGTGTGTGTGTGTGTGGTGTGTGTGTAAGGGAGAGAGAGAGAAAGAGAGGTTATGTGTGCGTGCGTGCGTG
>JADBJO010001980.1:5000-10000 GCA_016801955.1 Conus betulinus | reverse complement strand
TGTGTGTGTGTGTGTGTGTGTGTGTGTGTGTGTGTGTGTGTGTGTGTGTGTGTGTGTTGTGTGTGAGTGTTTCTATGTGTAAGTGCGTATGTGTATGCGTGTGTATGTGTACGCGCGCGCGCCGTACTTCTGTGGGTTTGTAGATGAAAGACGGAAAGATGTATTTGTGTATGTGTGGGTCTTAGCATATATAAATAGAAATATAGGGAGGGATGCAACAAGACAGAGGAAAAGAGACAGACAGATTGAAGGACAGAAACACAAACAGACAGACAGAGATAACCAGGATCCGATAACGATCCTGATAAGCTCTTCTTAGAGTGAAACAAATCTCGCTTGCTGGACCAGTCGAAATTTTGGAGCATCAGATCACTCGTTTCAAACAGTTGCTTTTAACACACACACACACATACATGGCACACACACACACACTCGCGCATACACTCACACATACAAGCTCTTTTGCTTTTAAAGGGGAACAAGTACCCCGAATTATACATAAAAATATATGAACTTTACGTACCATTCGGACAGACAGACAGATAGATAGATAGATAGATAGATAGATAGATAGATAGATAGATAGATAGATAGATAGATAGATAGAGATAGATAGATAGATGGATGGATAGACAGACAGAGAGACAGACAGATAGACGTGTCTGCGTATGCATCTTTGTATACATGTTCATACAAGACGAGCAACACAATTTTGACACATTCGAGAACAGAAAGGAAAAAAAAAAAACACAGCCTCCATGACAGACAGAAGTCTGCACACACACACACACACACACACACACACACACACACACACACACACACACACACACACACACACGCACGCACACACACACACACACACACACACACACACACACACACACACACACACACACACATGGCACACACACACACACACTCGCGCATACACTCACACATACAAGCTCTTTTGCTTTTAAAGGGGAACAAGTACCCCGATTTATACATAAAAAATATATGAACTTTACGTACCATTCGGACAGACAGACAGACAGATAGACAGATAGATAGATAGATAGATAGATAGAGATAGATAGATAGAAGGATGGATGGATAGACAGACAGAGAGACAGACAGATAGACGTGTCTGCGTATGCATCTTTGTATACATGTTCATACAAGACGAGCAACACAATTTTGACACATTCGAGAACAGAAAGGAAAAAAAAAAAAAAAACGCAGCCTCCATGACAGACAGAAGTCTGCAGTAGTAGAGGCTGAACGAATCCTGAAGCAACAAAGACACAAAGATCCCGGTAGCTCTCAGGATGGGGAGATCCCATACAATCGTCAAAACAGAAATAGCCCGCGGGCAGTAAAGACAGCAAGAACCTGAAGCAGTCAAAACACAGTTAGGTGGATCCAGTGCAAGCCTGATTAGTTCTTCAAAGAGCGAAACAGTTGTTGCTTACTGGTACCGCTGATCTCCGCTGTGTAGGAATAAGAAAACACATACAACGCTCAGTGGGGAAGGATACCTGTTCATGCCCCTGTTCATTCAAACTAAAGTCTGTCTTTTAAAGCTACATGTTTCAACTTAGATATTCTTTATGTTTGCTCCATTTCCCTATCGTAACATTACGTATATGTTCACACCACGGTTGATCCAAAAGCATTATCCATTTCTTAGCACATCACAAGTAGTATCCATGGATTTTGAGAAAGCTGTTGATTACGTTTCCAAAAAGTTACTTTGCCCAATAATTCAAAACTCTGGCATGTGCATAGTAAAATTTATCGCTGTATCAGAACATGTACATTAATATGAACTCCTGAATAAGATCTCCCCATGGATTTACAGATTACCTCATGTGTATCAGGGTATTAAACAAGGTGATGCGTGCAGATCTATACTGTTTTCCTTATTCATTGACTACGTAGCTTTCAATAGACTTAAGAATGGAGGGTATGATGCGTTGCTCACTTTTAGTGTTGTCAATTTTTTCATCCTGTTATCAGCTGACAATCTTGTTCTCTTTTATAACTCTAAATGGACTTTAAACCCAGCCGGTGGTCAATTAGGACCTGAGGAAACCTGTCTACGATAGATGGATTTGTTTTCATGGAAATTTTAAGGCTATTGTGGACTGTTGTAATGTTGTATATATTTTTTTTTCCACTTGTTTTAGTTGAAAAGCTGCCTTTCAGAATACTGCAAGCAGGGCAAAAACGCCTCGTGTATCTTTCA
This sequence comes from Conus betulinus, assembly GCA_016801955.1. Classification (NCBI taxonomy): domain Eukaryota; kingdom Metazoa; phylum Mollusca; class Gastropoda; order Neogastropoda; family Conidae; genus Conus; species Conus betulinus. The sequence goes on along the minus strand of JADBJO010001980.1, from coordinate 7,770 downwards.
ATTATTGTACTTGCCTGACATCATTTCAGTATCGGTGTTACTACTAAAACTCTTTGCTGTTCAGACCCAGCCGAGGAGGGGTTTGGATGAAAACTGAAAAGTGCATAGAAATAATTCATTCGTTTTGATTAAAGTTATAGGTGTCAGTATCGAAATACCTAATGATATGATTTACGGGTAAACATATCAATATCCTTTTTTCATATAAACTCATTTATCCTGTGAATTGAGTAATGGTTGCATGTTGTGCAACTGAATGAAAACACGGGGCTGGGCAAAGCTTATGAACAGGAGGTCCACCCTGAAAGCATTTTTTTACTATAGACTTTGCTTGATGATTAACCAGCAAAAAAAAAACTGCCAAAACAGTGTAAATAGTGATAGGGGTTTTTTTTTTTTTCAAATTTTCTTTTCAACTTTTATTAGAAACTGAATTACTGAAGAACAAAAAAGAAATGACCTGAGAATTTGTTTATAAAATCAGGGAAAAATACATTTGCTTTGCGATTTGAACAGATATATATATATATATATATATATATATATATATATATATATATATATATATATACATATATATATATATAATAATAACGCTTCTACTTACATAGGTCACAAACAATACAGACACCCACGTCACACATCATTTCGACATGCACAACCACTCACTTCAAGACATGCGCTGTATGCCCATTGAAAAACAGTACATAGACAGTGACATTCATGGAGATCTCAGAGAAAAGTTCTGGATTCCATAACTACAAAGCATCCACAAGGCCTGAACACACATGACTGATCATCAGTTACACGTACTGAGTTCTCTTGCATTTAGTAGTGACTCGGTTGTTCTCTCTGGTACAACTAACATAATGAAAACCAGAGTGAGGGGGAGGGGCGGAGAAAGGGGGGGGGGGGGGGGTCTGTAAGTATACTGGGGTGTGTGTCAAAATAATAACAACAGGATGGCGTTTTATATTTCCCGTCACTTGGTGATGACATTACTGTCATGACGCAAGTTTTCTGTTAGCATCGACCTAATAATGTCACTCCACTTTGTAATCAGTCTGTCGTCCGAAAAAAAAAAAGCCGCTCGAAATCTTGGATTATATTTGTTTACACCGATTGTTTGCCTCTTTACTTCAGCTCTCACTCTACATACATACATACATACATACATACATATATATATATATATATATATATATATATATATATATATATATATATATATATATATATATATATATCCGAACAACAAAGTAGTGGGGGAAAACAAATGCAGACTAACAATTCTTCCGTCATTGTAGAAATAACTTGGCAAAGATTTGAACTATAAAAGAAATAAAAGGGGTTTGAAGATGAAAAAAACAAAATGGGAACATTAAATTAAGAAATTATATTCTAAAGATGAAAACCCTTCGCTAGGTGCATGAGAGAAACCATTACAATCCCTCCAAAAGGCAGATCTTTTGATATTGCCAGCTTTTAGGTTTTCGTCCGCTGGATCTGACTCATAAGGGAAATAAGTCTGATTATATCCGGGCTCTTGGCATCGAATAGAGACACACCACAGACCATACCTCTGTGGTGTTCTCACCACCAAGAGTTCAGAAAAGAATCCAACAGCACCCCGAAAGCAGCCGGCGAAGGGTAATAAATGAAACCAAACGAAAGTGTGGAGAGTAAAAAAGTTGCTTAAAACCCAAAAGCATTATGCAAACGGTATAAAGTGTAGGGGACAATCTTTGAGCCTACAATGCTTAAAGATTCCATTCAAGGATGCAAGAGAAATCAAAAGATACGGAACAGTTGGAGTGGTCAGCTCTGCTGTTCAATAACCCAAGTATTGTCAGTGGCTAGGAATTGTGCAGAACAACCTGTACTTGGATCTCCTAGGAGATGCAATCTCCCACTGACTGACCAAACATATAATGCCAAACAATTAAGTAGTGGGGGAAAACAAGTGCAGGCTAACAATTCTTTCGTCATTATAGTAATGACTTGGCAAAATTTGAACTAAAAAAAGAAAAAAAAAAAAAGGAGGGGGGAGGTTGAAGGTAAAAAAAAAATGGGAGCATAAAATTAAGAAAAAATATTATAAATATGAAAACCCCTTCACTAGCTGCATGAGGGAACTATTGCAATCCCTCCCGAAGGCAGACCTATTAGTATTGCCTGCTCCTAGGCCTTTAGTCCGCTGGATTGGACTCATCAGGGAGCCACGGCTGTATATAGATAGATAGATAGATCATACATACATACATACATACATACATACATACATATATACATTATATATATATGTCACACATATATATATATATATATATGTATATATATATATATATATATATATATATATATATATATATATATATATATATATATATAGAATATATATACAGTTTCCGATAAATAAAATTTACGCAACTATAACTGCATACCATCATAATGCGTTTGCTCAAAAACAAGCATTTCCTGTTTATCTAAACGTACTGGTCCTGTAATCAGATTTCTAGCATGAAGCTGTAAACTGAATTATGTATACATGTTGTAAACTGAATTATGTATACATGTTGTAAACCCGAGTTATGTATACATGTTGACATGTTCGATTTTTCGTTAACCAACTCTTTCCATTTCCATGAAATAGGGGCATTTTTTTTTCAAGTTTGTGCCTCACGCATGCCAACTGATGATAGGAAATACTGATGTGCAGAAAATCATGTTTACAGTGATCAGTTAAGTGGAGTGATCGGAAATTTGTGAA
>JADBJO010001979.1:342500-352500 GCA_016801955.1 Conus betulinus | reverse complement strand
AAGAGAAAGAATAGGACATTGGCCGACGCCCATACACACATTTAGATAGTTCTGAACTTAACATAACTTTCGCCTCACACAATGTTGAAAATTAGCAGCTAAATTGGGCGAATCAGATTTTGTAAGTTTTGTGAAGTCTTTTGATGTATTTTTGTGCTGTAGAGACATTTGCAACATTTCCTTTGATGGCAGTATTCATTTTGAGAACTATTGTTGTTTTCAACTCCTGCTGTTAAAATGTCCAGGTGGGGCCGACCATCAGGAGGGGTGGTAGTGCTGGTCAAAAAAATCATGTATGCCTTTTGTATGGCAAATAGCCTGTAAACATGATAATATGATCTGCTTAAAATTTTCTAAATCGTTATTTGGATGTGATAAAGATATTCTATGTATTTTCGTATATGTACCTCCATACAAAAGCCCGTATCATGAAATGAAAACTGATGTGAACTGCTCGATATATTTGCTTGAGGAATTCCTTGTGAGTGTTCTACAGAATGGGGTTGACATACACCTCATGATTATGGGAGATTTAAATGCCCGCATTGGGCAGTGGAATCTGGAGTGTGATACTGACGAAAGCGCTAACACCCAAATCTACGGAGGCAGTCTGAAGACAAGATAATAAATCAGTTTGGAAAGGTTCTGATTGATTTCGGCACGACTTTCCGGTGCTTACCATTAAATGGGAATGCCGCCGGTCACACGAATGGTAAATTTACTTTTGTAGCAGATCAAGGTAATAGCGTCATTGATTATGTTATTATGTCAGCTGACCTTTTCTTTTCATCTCATCCCTTCTTTAAAGTCGACAGCCGGTTTGAATCCAACCACCTTCCTGTTTATCTTGTCTTACCTTGCAGATCTATAGTGCCACATAATCAGACAAAGAAAGGAATGAAAGATAAAGGAAAAGTGACCAAAATGACATGGAATAATGAGAAGAAAGGAGATTACTTAGAAAATATAAACAACAATCGTTCTCAAAGTATGTTTCAACTAGCTCTCAGCCAGATAGAAATAAGCGTTGAATCAGCCCTTGAAATATTCATCCAGAATATTCTCTGTGCAGGGGAATGCATGAGACAAAGGATTAAATCAGGTCCACCAACTCCCACAAATAAATGGTATGACAAAGAATGTTTACAAAAGGAGAGAAAGGCACGTAAAGCTCTGGATATATACCGAAATTCTGGACTTCACCCAGACAAACGCAATTACAGAAAACTAAGATCATATTATAAAACCCTGACTAGAGAAAAGAAAACGTTGCACAAAAAGTCAGTCCAAGAAAGTCTTCTGAATAACAGGAAAAAACAGCAGTAAATTTTGGACACTATTCGAAAAGCTCGTTATACCAAAAAAAAGACCCGCCAAACATAGAACTTGACACATGGAAAAAACATTTCGAAACCGTTTTCAGTGAAAATGCAGTGGATGTTCAGCCACAGGGGGACACAATGCACCATCAAAGAGAGGAAACGGTTGTCCCAGAGCTTGACAACCCTATTACCGAAAAAGAAAGTTCGAGATGCAATAAGAAATATAAAGCTAGGTAAAGCAACCGGGCTAGATGATATATATGGAGAATTCTCAAATGTGCTGAAGATCACGTTACACCCTTTCTAACAAAGCTGTTCAACAGGGTTATACGATGCAAGCTACTTCCCTGTGAGCTGGTGTCAATCAGTTATTGTTCCAATCTTTAAAAAGGGTGACGAAACAAATCCTGATAACTACAGAGGTATAGCACTACTTAGTGTTGTAGGAAAGACATTCACAGCCATTTTGAATAAAAGATTATATAACTGGGCAGAAAAAGAAAACAAAAAATTAGCATGGAACAAGCAGGTTTCAGGAGAAACTATTCGACCATTGATCATATTTTTACCTTGACAACAATAGTGAGAAATAAACTGTACGGTAAAACAAGAGGTAAAGTATATGCTGCGTTTATAGACTACCGCAAGGCTTTCGACACGATAGACAGAAACAAACTTTGGAAGACACTCGAAAAGGCAAAAATCATCTACCAAATTAATCAATATTCTTAAGGCTATGTACAGCTCTGTAAAAGCATGCGTGAGATGGGACGGATGTTTAACTGAATTTTTTTAGATGCCCCCTAGGGGTTAGGCAGGGCTGTCTTCTAAGTCCAGTAATCTTTTCTCTTTTCATCTCAGAAGTTGCAGATTTTGTGAGACAATATGGAAAACATGGGATACAGTTACTACCTGGCTCTAGCGAAATTTACTCTCTGCTATTTGCTGATGATATTGTTCTACTTTCATCCACTCCAGGTGGTTTACAAAACCAACTTCATAATCTAGAAAAGGCCTCGAAGGCTTTGGATCTTACGGTAAACCTGGACAAAACTAAAATAATGATTTTTCGAAAAGGAGGATTTGCTTCTGCCAAAGAAAAATGGACCTATGACGGGAATGTTGTTGAAGTGGTGAATAAGTACAAATACTTGGGATTCACCCTTACCACAAAACTGTCAGAGTCTTGTGCCTGTGAAGAATTCGCTAGCAAAGCGAAAGGTAAAATTCTTGATATCTTGAAGACAATGTGGGCACTGGCAATCTAAACACAAAAGTATTTTTTCAACTCTTTGACGCACAAGTGAAACCGATGCTCCTCTATGCAGCAGAGATTTGGGGTATGAACAAATTAGATAGTATCGAATCAGCTCATTTATTTGCGTGTAAAAGACTGCTTAATGTGTCAAGCAAAACACCAAATCATATGATCTATGGAGAAACTGGCAGGTACCCTCTGTATATAGAATCCACTATTTCAAGTATCCGCTATTGGCTAAAAATAACTAAGATGGAGTCCACACGCTTCCCAAAGCAAGCCGAGTTATTGATGATGAAAAAGGCTTTGGATAGGAATGACATCGCATCAGATAACTGGCTCTGTAAAATTAAAGCATGTCTGGAACTGTATGCCTTTCATGATGTTTGGGCAAATCAGGGCACTACAAATGAAATAGCTTTCCCTAAAGTCTCTTAAACAGAAAATGATAGATACGTTTAAAACAGATTGGTTCGCAAAACATTACAGCAGTGATAGGTATTCTGCCTACCGATCTTTCAAAACAGTTTTTGTCTCCGAACTTTATCTTAATAACATTACAATCAAACGCTTTAGAGATACCTTGATAAGACTACGACTTGGTTTAAACGAGCTTGGCATAAATAAGAGATTTCAAAGTGCTGATATAAATCGTTTCTGTCCATTTTGTCCCGGCATGCTGGAAGATGAACTTCACTTCATCTTTATATGCTCTAAATACGTTAACATTCGTCTCAAGTATGTCCCAGAGTTGATAAATTTGAACGATATCACTTTGACCCATGTTCTCCAAAACCCATGCTGTAACTTCCAGAGGAGGCTGGCAATGTATACATATTACAGTTTAAAACTTAGAGAGGAATCATTGCAATGAGGCCCTTATTGCAGGTACATGTTGTATGACACGTAATGATCAGATCTTGTGTTTGGTATGAGGGTTATTGTTTCCTTTTGCTTTTTTCCTTGTGTGTATGTATGCATGTATGTATGTATGTATGTATGTATGTATGTATGTATGTATTTATGTATGTATGCGTGAATTAATTGTTGATTCCTATTCTTTATTTGATAACCCCCACTACATTTGAAAACAACTGACAGGTTAGTTTTTGGTACCTGTCATAAATGGGATACTTATAAAGGTATTTTTACTGATACTCAGACATCCGCTACTTCATTCGAACGTATGTTTGTGAGTTTGCTTCTCGCCAGTCCAAATGAACAAGTCACCCAATGCTGTAGCTACTCAGTTATTTGTACTTTGGTTATTCATTTATACCATGCACTGTGATGCTGTTGTTGTATGTGAGAGTTTTTGACCCTGCACTTATCTTTGCTTATGTTAATTATTACCCCTCCCTCGCCTCCATAGCTTCTCCCTCTTCCCCATAATCCACGTTGTGTATGGGCCGGTGGCCTTCACAATTAAACCTGTGTCCTCTGTCTCTCTCTCTCTCCCTCTCTCTCTCTCTCTCCTGCCCCCTTCCCCTTCTCTCCTCCCTCCCTCCCCCCCCCCCCGATTTATCCCTGACCATGTTGCATTCTCTGTCTGCACAGGTGTGGGTGACCATGCACATGCCAGAGAAGGCCGCCGTGGTGCAGATCAAGAACAGGGCGGGCCGCGTGGTGTTCCTCAAGGAGATCACCAACCTCTCCATGCTCTTCCCAGAGCACACGCACATCAAGCTCAGCGACAACCCACGCCAGGTCCGCGAGGACGCCGTGCAGTTCATCATCATCCACGGCTTCGTGGACGGCATGCAGCTCTCCAACCACTACATCCACCTCAAGAGCAGGAAACTCCCCCCTGCAGGAGCCAAGTCACGCAAACGGAAGCCCCAGAAAGGCGATGAACGTGACGACAGCGAGGACGCTGGGGAGAACAGGGATCAGGAGTTTGCGGACTTGCAGGAGATGGGGTTTAAGCCTGGGTTCAGGGCGTGAGCGCCATTATAACGCCTGGTCCTGTCTGTAACGACGGGGAAAGGGGTGGGGGGGGGGTGGGAGTGGAGGGTTAGACGTCTGTAGGGCGGGGAATTGAAAAGGGGGTGTGATGGGGGGGGGGGTAAGAAAGAAGGTCTGTCCTGTTTATGAGAGTGATGATTGCATGGGAAGCTTGCAGGTCAGGAACGCGAAAAGAAGGGGGGGGGGGGAGACAGGAGAAAATGTGACTCTGGTTGCAAGTTTTGTTCACGGTCTCTGCAAACATTCTTAGGATGTATATGTCAGTCGTCGTCATCATTACCATTACCTTCATCTTCATACATCATTAACGTTCTCCTCATCAAACAAATAAAAACAGAAAAGCAATAAAGATGGTAATGAATGGTGTTGCATGGCAGTTCGGAACGGACCAACCACCCCTCAACTTGACGTAATCTATTTCGCAAGTTGATCTTTATCAGTTTATCTTCGTACAGTTCTCTTTCTGATTATTCAGTTATTCTATTCAAATCAATATATTTCATTTTTACTGAACAGTCGAAAATGGTACGATCATAAACGACCAGATAGGTCAGCTTAAAGACCTTGCCATCTATGTAAAGTGTTCGGCAGGAAGTGTAAAATGGAAATACCCAGCATGCATTTGAACTCTTGAAGAGGTCAAGGCCACCACGGAGTATTCTCCATGGCTCACTAACATCATGACGAGGAAAAAGACAACGACAGCAAGAACGACCTGTTGGTCATGGAGTGAGATCACCATAAATGTGTCTTTACAACATCAGATTTTGTCTTACCATTTATTTTTTGGCCCGAACGTTCCTGAGAAATGAGAACATTGAATCAGGTGTCATTTTGACCTTGGGTTTCAATGTGCCATTTTGACCTTGGGTTTCAATGTCACCCTGCCTGCTCTGGCACAAGTAATGGAAAAGGTGTGGGGATTGGAGCGGGCTACCACGAGTGGAAATGTCCATTTTATCAGGAATGCGGTGTGTATGTGTGTGTGTGAGAGAGTGTGTGTGTGTGTGTGTGTGTGTGTGTGTGTGTGTGTGTGTGTGTGTGTGTGTGTGTGTGTGTGTGTGTGTGTGTGTGTGTGTGTGTAGAAACCCATTCCAATTTCATTTCCAGCACATCGTGGATCATCCTACAAACCTAATTCAGAATGGCAACGAGGTGTGCGCTCCATCAGGTGTGGAAGTTATACAACTGACTTCATTCCGAACCACACATCAAGCAGCCAATATCAAGCAGCCAGCGACAGGCTCTTGCAGTGTCCGACCACTGAATACTAGCCAACAAGCAGCCTGCAAAACCGTGTAAGCTAAGAGAGACAGCTGGTGTGATAATACTACCCATCACTCAGACTGTAAACAGTGATAAGCTAAGAGGCAGCCGGTGTGATAATACTACCCATCACTCAGACTGTAAACAGTGTAAGCTAAGAGACAGCCGGTGTGATCATACTACCCAACACTCAGACTGTAAACAGTGGCAAACAAAAAGACAGCTGGCGGAATAACACTACCCAACAAACAGCCTCTAACTGACGGCGAAGAAAAAAAATAACAGATGTGAAAATACTAGTAGTTTTATCACCCACCGCCTACCACCTATCCCGGAGTCTTGAAGACCGTTGGGGCGCCACAGAAGACTTCTCTACCACCTTCCCCCACTCCTCCCGGTTCTCAGACGCTCAGGCGCTCTCAGGCAGTTGCTGAGTGTGAGGCCAGTCCATTCACTGATGTTGTCCTCACATCTTTTCTCTGCCCATCCTCTCCTTTTGTCTCCTCGCACTGTTCCTTGTAGGATGGTTTTGGCAAGTCCTGCTGATCTTGATACATGACCATACCATCTCATTTTTTTTCTTCTTTTCACTGTGGCTTACAGATCTTCGTGTGGTCCAATGGCTTGGTTTACTCTGGTCTGAACCTCCGAGTTGGTCATGTGGTCTTTGTATGAGACGCCAAGGATCTTGTGGAAGCACCTCATCTCTAATGCCTGAATCCTGCTCCCAGTTCAGCTGTCAGAGTCCACGTTTCACAGGCATAGAGAAATATGGCATTGACCAAGAAGCGCATCGGTGGGATCTTGGAAATGATTCTGATGTTCCTATCGTTCCAGATGGCGTGCTGTTTGTAAATGGTGACGAATTAGACCATTGATATGATGAACCACCGGTCAGCCATAAACCTGCTGATAGTGGTGGGAAGAATACCATGGGTGTAATTACACTGGCCAGCACACAGCCCCTGAATAGTGGCGAAGAAAAAGACCATGATTGTGATAATGCTCAGTAACCCACAGAGTACAATGGTCGACCAAGAAGACCACAGATGTGATAACTTTGTCAACCCACAGCCCAAAAAAAAGAGCGGCCAACAAGGAAACAGTTGATGTGATACTACTGTCTAACACACACTTTGAAACCAGCGGCGAGGAAGAAGACCATTGATATGATTATATTGTGCAAATAACAGCCTGTGAATAACGGCGAATAAGATAATATTGTGCAAATAACAGCCTATAAATAACGGCGAAGATCACTGAAGTGATATACTAGCCAACCAGCCAACCGAAGCTTACAAGTGACGAAGAGTCAGTCAACTGATGTGATAACATAGGCCAGTCCACTGCCAGTAAACAGTGGCGAAGAAGATAATTAATGTGATAATTCTAGCCAGTCCACAGCCTGTAAATAACCGCGAAGAAGACAAGTAATGTGATAATCATAGCCAGTCCACAACCAGTAAATAACAGCGAAGAAGACAACTAATGTGATAATTCTAGCCAGTCCACAACCAGTAAAATAACAGCGAAGAAGACAACTAATGTGATAATTTTAGCCAGTCCACAACCAGTAAATAACAGCGAAGAAGACAACTAATATAATAATCCTAGCCAGTCCACAACCAGTAAATAACAGCGAAGAAGTCAACTAATGTGATAATCCTAGCCAGTCCACAGCCTGCAGATAACGGCGAAGAAGTTAACCGATGTGATAATATTACAGAAACAGATACAGGTCTAGGTACATAAATAAGACAAGATGTCAAAGTACAAGGCTATGAAGCCCTGTCTTTGTGGCACACTCATAATTTGCCAGCTTCCTTCAGTATCAAAGAAGTATGCTTTTTCATTGTTAACCAGATCTACAAGTTTCTTGAATTTGTCGAGTTTTGTTTTAACCCATGCTATGTCCAATCTAATAGCGTGTTTGAATATTCATCTGTTCTAAAAATTGAAACTAAGTATAACAGTGTTTTGCGTACAAATTGTTTGCATTCCTCGTATGAGCAGTGTTAAAATTACAAAATCTTCAGGGTTTAATTATTTCTCTTCATTTAAAATCTGTAAAATGGGCAACAGTCTTTCTCTAAACCGTTGGCTGAAAGCAATGCAAATTTGAAAATCGCCGTTAATTGTGGTAGTGCAAACCAGGCACACTCAGCAACAAACTAGTTTGTCACCTCTGAATCCCCTTCAGAAACCTTGATTGCCATTGTGAGGTTTTAAATGACATTCACATGTTCTAAATGAGGTTCATTGCAGTTTTATATAAACACAATAGTTTGCCTTGATTTAAAAAAAAGAAACTTTATAACTTCTGTCTTCCTAGCTTTATCCAAAGCTCCCGGAATGTCAGTATGCAATGAGATTCTCGTATCAAAGGTCTCACATAAATCCTTTTCTTCCTTATGCTGATATTTACAATTCCTCCTATCTGAACGATGGGCTGTTTTTCCCCATGCGTTTCCATAGTGTTTTGTTGGACATAGTTAACACCATTTCTCTGTCTAACACTGCAGGTGATCGATAGCTTTTTTGCAAGGTATACCTGTTAAGAGATATGCTGAAAACTGGCCGTGTTATCTGCAAAAGTACGTCAGCATCTCCGAAGATTTCAGAAATATCGTTCATGGATGTGGTGAAAAAAAACTAGACCCAGCATACTACCATGGGGAATACCTCTGAACATACATGCTTCATCAAAAAAATCATTGTCCACTCTCACACTCTCAGCCACCAATTTCAAGGAAGTCCTCTACCATTTTTGCATCTTGCCCCCCGAATACCGTGCACACATAATTCGCATAGTAAACCAGTGAGATGTACCGTCAACTGCTTTCCTAACATCAGAATGAATTGTAAGTATAAGACTACCTATGGTCATAAGATCTTAAGATATTGTGCAGCTTCCAGTGGCTGAGTGATAAAGAAGCAATGCTTTCTAAAACCATGCTGATATGGAAAACACATATTGTTATCAGTCATGTGATTACCAGCAGCATCTATAATAGAAGATTCCAAAACTATACATGAAGCTCATCGGGCGGTGGCTACCTGGAGCAGAATTATTTCTTTTGTATAATAATGCGGCTACTTCACTCAGTTTCTAACATAAGAATAGTTAACCCTTATCTATTGGTTGTCTCATTAAGGTCAGAATGGCACTGTCTTCTGTGCATTAAGTTGTTCTAATCGTTTTTGTGGTACCCGGGACTTAGTGGAATTGTCTTCCACAAGTTATTCGAATTGCAGACGCGGTGAATCGAATATCCGTCAGCCTTATCAAACTTGAATGTGATACCGATTTACGTTTAGGCTCATCATCTGCATTCTCTGGAGTGCGTACCCGTAACAAAAGAATGATGAGTATTCGCGGTATCCTCTTATGGATTTGTCTTTAAACCGTTGCCTATATTTAACAGACTGGTACTGGAGAAGACTTAAGTTTTGTTGTGTAAAGGCTTCCAAAAAATGCGTGTGGCGTTTTTTTTTTTTACATTCTTTTGCCAAATGCTTGTCATACATTTTCTTCACTTTTTTCACAGCTCCGTCACACGCATTTCTATATTATTCTATATCCTAGATAGTCATTGCTTGTATTAATCCGAGATAGTTATAGCGTGTATTTGTTCTCTGATTGCATTTGTACGACTGATTATTTTTACCGGTTTTTTTTTATTAGGCAAGTTATCCTTTCCGGGTCAGTTTTTACTTGTCTGTTTGTGACTTTTGTGTCTATATAAAAGAACAGATTTGGGAGGGGGGGGGGTGTACGTACTCCTTTTTTCAAACTTTTATTTTTAATCACCTGCCAACAGTGATCTGCTTTCAAACATTTCAAACATTCCAATTTTTCTCTCGTCACCATGTAACTTCCTATTCTCGAATTGTAGTTTTTATCCTGTTACTGTTAGTGGGGAAAAAATTTACAAGCACTCGCACACACACATACAATAATAATAATGCCACAGCCAATGTTAGGTAGGTATCCAAGGTCTGACGAGTGCTTTGGGCTAATGTGTAGGTCAGACATCTGTTAAGTCGTAGCCACGAGACCCTCTTCTTAATTTCTCTCATCTTAGTCACTGATTTATAAATCCATCAGTTTTAAATCATGTACAGTTTGGTGTCGAAAACTTGGCGGATGTGGTGTAGTGTACATGAGCTAGTCTGCATGCAGTGACAC
>JADBJO010001979.1:320000-337500 GCA_016801955.1 Conus betulinus | reverse complement strand
GTGGAAACGGAAACAAAATTTAAGAAGATATAAAGTAAACCCGCCAGTGGACAACATGGACAAACAGTACCAGCAGCGGCAGTAGCAACAGTAGAAGTAATGGCAGCAATAGTAATTGCTGAAGAAAGTAGTAGTAGTAGTTGTAGAGGCAGCAACAGTAGCAGTAGCAGCAGCAGCGGTGGTCACAGCTAATTTTTCCATCCCGTGCGAGACACTTAGTGAAAGGGCCGAACAAACAAGGCTTACACATTTCTGATCCAACATTTTTGTTGCTGTAGTCCAAGCAGAGGCATGTATCAAACTCGTGTACTAGTTAACTAGGGAAATTAACTTCCCAGAGAAGTGATGACGTCATTTTTGCACAATTGTGTGTGTGTTGTCATTGTTTGAATATCGCCTGACCACTTGTGTATAAGCTTTCATGCCGTATCTACATTATCTACAGGAAAATAAACCTAGTCGAGTTTGGTATTAAAAGAATTGTCGGGAATTCACTATTCAGTCATCTCAAGAGCACAGATATATTACATTTTTAATGACAACCACTAATTATCAAACTAACAGCCCCACTTGTAATGGCCGCTCAGCAATGCCGAACACATTGTTGCCAGACCGGCTTTACACAGATGACATTCAGTTCGCCGAGTACAGCGCGGTTAGCTGGTTGGTGGGGAGCAGCCTGCAGAAAACACCCCTTTCCCTGACATGCCTTCACGGCTTGGCCTCTGCAACTGTAAACTCCCCTGCCTCTCAAAACTAAGTAGCTTGCTCTGGACAGCCCGCCGTGGCGAAGTGGTTAGCGTCGCGGACTCCCGGCTGGGAGGTCGTGTGGGTTCGAATCCCATCAGAGTCGTGTGGACTTTTCTGCCCCGACCGGCTCCTACCCAGAGTTGAGTTTGCTGCGGACTCAGTTGGGAAGACTGGACCACACAGTCGAGTTTCATCTACCAAATGGATGCGTTTCTGAGAGTGTTGCTCAAATTTTCTGACCAATACTGCAGATGCCTGTATCTCTCGGGCCTGGTTGACGCCGGGATATATTATGAAAGGAAGCGTCGAGTACAGCCCTGTCATGTAGTCTCAGACCGAAATGCAAATCCGTAGCATCATCTTAATCATCCTCATTCTCATCATCATTAAAAAAAAATGTCTCAGGTTCTGTGGCCCTTCATGCCCTGCTGTTATGGTGACCTCAATTTCGATGTCCTCTCCACGTCTGTGGTCTTTGGTTTGGTTCCGTCGGGGTCACCGGTATCGGCGAGGTCCATGGGGACTGTCCATGGGGACGTGGTGGCGCCCTCCGGAGGGAGAGCTCACTCACGCCGGCTCCGCGACTAAGCAATTATTGTCGTCAGTAGGGGGGCTTAGTAGGTGGTGTCCTGCGTATGTTAGCTCAGAACAGGCGCCACTGAACACCACCGAAGTGACTCAGCAGCAGTGCAGTGTCTCCTCCGGTGGGTTGCCTCTTGACAACGACATGACATTGACTGCTCCCTGTGGATTGCCGGTGCCGGGGCTGCGGCGGGGCCGACCGGGCTGCGGCTGTGGACGGGGTGTCGGAATGAGCGGCGTGGTGCACTGCCTCTGAGGTGGCGCAGAGGCTGGGACACCAAAAAAAAAAAAAAAAAAAAAAAGTAGCTTGCTCTGAACAGCTGTGTGGTAGCCGTAGTAGTCTTGTAAATTGTTTGTCCTTATTAACTGATGGATTTACTTTGAATTCCTTTAAGATTTTTTGATGGTTTGTTGTTGTTGTTAGTGTGTGTGTGTGTGTGTGTGTGTGTGTGTGTGTGTGTGTGTGTGTTTTTTCCTCTTTTTTTTTTGCCTGTCTGTCCGCAACACTGCAAGAAAAACCAATCAACCCAGCTTGGCGACAATATCAGATGTGATCCAACAGTCAACCCATTATTCTATGGTGTGACCTGAATCACAGGGTGGTTCCAGCCACGTGTTTTGCAGCCAGTGGAATGGCATCTGAGGAACAGTTTAACAGACATGCAGAGGACTGTTCGATCTTTGCAGTGGTCTGCGATCTTCCTAATGCTCTTCGAGATGACATTTCCATATCAAGAAGAATTCCAGTTCCTCTTTAGGTCTTTTTCCCCAAACATACTGGCATGAGAAGGTTTGTATCCATCACTGACGATATGCTAATTGATCATAGCATTGTTGGACCAGTTATGGCTCAAACATAATATCATACTATGCGTGTTCATGATATATTAATTGATCATAGTGTTGCCTGACCCAGTCATGGCTCAGACAGACAGTGTGTGTGTGTGTGTGTGTGTGTGTGTGTGTGTGTGTGTGTGTGTGTGTGTGTGTGTGTGTGTGTGTTATTCATGAGGCAGCGGACACTGTGAGCCATGTTAGGGCTGTGAACACGTATCAGGGCATCTCCTGAACAGCGGATCGTCATTCAAGGGCACATTTCAATGTTTGTGCTCATGCATCAAAGAAATCTAGATTTTGATCAACCACGCACACATGCAAGAGAATATTACTACTGTTGCTATTACTACTACTACCAACACATCCACCACCACCACTAACAACGCTGCTGCTGCTGTTGCTGCTGCTGCTGCTGCTGCTGCTGCTGCTGCTCCTACGACTACTACAACTACTACTAAAGACCTAGAGCGTTTCGATTTCAACACCATATTAAGATTCATAAATCTTTCCAAGCAATTTCTTTACTTTGTCAAAGTCATTCTACTCGCGTTTCCAAATTCGTTGCACGTAGCGAGAGACTACAGCTGCGCATGCAACAGTTTCTGAAGAGCGCTCACTAGGGGGCGCCCTTTCACTAGAATTTACGGTTTAAGTAGAGCTTTTAACATCAGACCCTAACATCACCGTCAACGTTATCTTTACAGCAGGTCATATGTAAGTATTTGTAAACAGGTACTTTGCATTCGGAATTTAGTTTTAAAATGACTTGCGATCTGATAGAACAGGCAGTACTTTAGAATGGGAACGAAAATGCTCTGTGTGTGTGTGTGTGTGTGTGTGTGTGTGTGTGTGTGTGTGTCAAAATGTGTTCCACTCGCTCCAGACAAAACTACTAGGCCGATACTTCTGAAACTTTGTAGGTATTTTCATTATGGGTCATGGATGATGCCCAATGTTTTAGTTTACCGTTATAGCCTTTACTAACGGCTATAACGGCCCATAACGGTTTTCTTCTTTATGGAAAATCTCAGAAAGTACTTGGCAGATCCATCTGAAAATTTGTACGTATGTTCATTATGGGTCACGGATGATTCCGGGTGTTTTATTTCACTGTTATATCCGTTACTAACGGCTATAACAGCCCATAACAGTTGTCTCCTTTTTGGAATATCTCGGAAAGTACTTGGCCGAAACTTTTTGAAAATTTGTGAGTATGTTCATTATAGGTCACGGATGATGCACGCTGTTTTTGTTTACCGTTATAACCGTAAACTAACGGCTATAACGATCCATAACGGTTTTCCTTCTTGATGGAATATCTCAGAAAGTACTTGGCCGATCTTTCTGAAGATTTGTAGGCATGTTCATTATGGGTCACGGATAATGCCCGATGTTTAGTTACCCATTATAGCCGTTACTAACGGCTATAACGGCCATAACGTTTTTTCTTCTTTATGGAATATCTCAAAAAGTAGTTGGCCGATCTTTCTGAAAATTTGTAGGTATGTTCATTATAGGTCAAGGATGATCCCGATGGTTTATTTCACCGTTATATCCGTTACTAACAGCACTAACGGCCCACAATGGTTTTCTTCTTTAAGGAAAATCTCAGAAAGTACTTGGCCGATCTTTCTGAAAATTTGTGCGTATGTTCATTATAGGTCACGGATGATGCCCGCTGTTTTTGTTTACCGTTATAGCCGCAACTAACGGCTATATAACGACCCAAGCGGTTTTTTTCTTCTTGATGAAATATCTCAGAAAATACTTGGCCAATCTTTCTGAAAATTTGTAGGCATGTTCATTATGGGTCACGGATGATGCCCGATGTTTTAGTTTACCGTTATATCAGTTACTAACGGCTATAGCGGCCATAACGGTTTTTCTTCTTCATGGCATATCTCAGAAAGTACTTGGCGATCTTTCTGAAAATTTGTAGGTATGTTCATTATAGGTCAAGGATGATCCTGATTGTTTATTTCACCGTTATATCCGCAATGGGTTCACAATGGTTTTCTTCTTTATGGAATATCTCAGAAAGTACTTGGCCGATCTTTCTGAAACTTTGTAAGAATGTTCATTATGGATCACAGATGATGGCCGATGTTCACCCTGAATAGCCGTTACTAACGGCTATAACGGCCCAAAACGGTTTTTCCTCCATATGGAATATCTCACACGTATTCAAGATAAACTCGGAGTACGTTTATATACTTTGCATCTTGTTTTTATATGCATTTTCGTGAGAATCTCAACATAATTCAAAATGCCTGAAACAAATTTTAAGGACGGGGGTGGGGTGGATGGGGTGGGGGTTGTTGTGTTGTGTCCTAGGAGAAGTGTAGGACTTCACTCCGGGCAAAGGCGTCGTGCTTGTTACCTCTTCTTGAAATCCACAGAACGTGATTTTTTTTTTTAAGGAATGTATAAAGAATGATAAAGGACCAGAAAATCTGCGTCAGTAATGGAGCGACCAGCCCCCGCCCTGAGTGCTACCTGTTGTCCTTAGCTAACTGAATGAACCATTTCCTTCTGGTACCCTAGAGATGGTAACATATAAGCTGTAGAAAATCAAGTGTGTAATGAAATAAAGCTGCACTAATGTATCCTTGATTAAGTGACCCTTACATAGGCTGTGGAAAGCTAAGCATTTGTTGAGATCATAAATATTTTCTTCCGTTACCCTGGACGTAGTAACGCCTATAAAGGCTGCGAAAAGAAAAAGTGTTAATAGGGTAAAAAACTCCTTTTTGTTACGCTGATGGAGAAAACAAAATAAACATGAAAGACTATGATTTGTGTCAGACTCCTTGTTCAGCTGAAGCTGTGTGGGTAAAGTAAGTTTTTTGTGAAATAAAAGCTGTTTGAAATATGAGTTAAAACCACCTTGCTTTTTGTACTCCCAGTTCTTATAGAACAGGGAGTACTTTAGAATGGGAACGAAGAAATGCTCTGTGTGTGTGTGTGTGTGTGTGTGTGTGTGTGTGTGTGTGTGTGTGTGTGTGTGTGTGTCCGTGATCAAAATGTGTTCCACTCGCTCCAGACAAAACTACTGGGCCAATCTTTCTGAAAATTTGTAGGTTTGTGTTCATTATGGGCCAAAAATGATGCCCGATGTGTTAGTTTACCGTTACAGCCGTTACTAACGGCTGTAACGGTTACGATTTTTCTTCTTTATGGAATCTCAGAAGTACTTGGTCGATCTTTGTGAAAATTAGCAGGTATGTTCATTATGAATCACGGATAACGCCCGATGTTTTCGTTACTAACGGCTATAACGGCCTGTAACGGTTTTTCTTCTTTATGGAATATCTCAGAAAGTACTTGGCCGATCTTTCTGAAAATTTGTAGGTATGTACATTATCATATGGGTCACAATCAGTGCCCGATGTTTTAGTTTACCGTTATAGCCGTTACTAACGGCTTGTAACGGCCTATAATGGTTTTTCTTCTTTGTGGAATATCTCAGAAATTACTTGGCTGATATTTTGTGAAAATTAGCAGGTATGTTCATTATGGGTCACGGATGATGCCTGATGTTTTAGTTTTCCGTTACAGCCGTTACTAACGGCTATAACGGCCTGTAATTTTTTTCTTCTGTATGGAATATTTCAGAAAGTACTTGGCCGAACTTTGTCAAAATTAGCAGGTATCTTCACTATGGGTTACGGATGATGCCCAATGTTTCACTTTTACCGTTACAGCCGTCACTAACGGATATAACGGCCCATAACGGTTTTTCCTTCTTATGGAATATCTCAGAAAGCACTTTGTCGATCTTTCTCAAAATTTGTAGGTATATTCATTATGGGTCACGGATGATACCCGATGTTTTAGTTTACCGTTATAGCCGTTACTACGCTGTAACTGTCCCCAACGGTTTTTCTTCTTTTGGAATATCTCAGAAAGTACTTGGCCGATCTTTCTGAAAATGTGTAGGTATGTTCATTATGGGCGACGGATGATACCCGATGTTTTAGTTTACCGTTATAGCTGTTACTAACGGCTATAACGACCCATAACGGTTTTTTTCTTCTTTTATCTCGGAAAGTACTGGCTGATCTTTCTGAAAATTAGTAGGCATGTTCATATGGGTCCCGGATGATGCCCGATGTTTTAGTTTACCGTTATAACCGTAAATATAACGACCCATAACGGATCTTCTTTTTTATAGAATATCTTAGAAAATATGTGGCCGATATTTCATTTGTAGGTGGGTCACGGATGATGCCCGATGTTTAAGTTTACCGTTATAGCCGTTACTAATGGCCCATAATGGTTTTTTCTTTTTTATGGAAAATTTTATAAAAAATACTTGGCCGATCTCTTCTGAAAATTGTGTAAGTATGTTCATTATAGATCACAGATGATGGCCAATGTTTACCAAAATAGCCATTACTAATGGTTACACCAGCCCAAAACGGTTTTTCCTCTTTATGGAATATCTCACGCGTATTCAGGATAAAACTGGGAGTACGTTTATATGCTTTGCATCTTGTGGAATATCTCACGCGTATTGAGGATAAACTAGGAGTACGTTTATATGCTTTGCATCTTGTTATACTTTGTGTAATCAGTTTGAAGCACATTTGTGGCATTTCGTTATCACATTCATTGCTTTTCTGATTGTGCGTGACAAAGGAGAAGAAGGGCTTGATGCTGCTTCTGATGTTGTTGTTGATGTTGTTGTTGTTGTTGCTGTTGTTGTTGTTGCCGTTGTTGTTCTTGTTCTTTTTGTTTTCTTTTTTGTATGAAACATTTTTCTCTGCTTTTTCAAACTGTTCCGAGAACAGTAGGTATGTGTTTAGCATTGAACTAACTTACATGGACTCTCTTGTTTTCACGTATTCGGAAATCGATGAATTTGTAGCTTGAAAGCTGCGTGTAAGAATTGTTGTGAGATCCGAGACTGAACAACTGCAGAGTGAAATTCATTGTTGTGCTGCCAGCCGGTGTCTCGTGTCATTTGTCTGAATGGAAAGAAACTCCGCACTTTTGAACTATGTCCTGCCGTCGTTTCCTTCAGAAAACCTTTCCCAGCACGCTCAAACACGCTCAAATGCCTTTGACACAGCAGTTCAAGCCTACTAGTACTACTAATGTTTCAGGGTGCTCCCTCCCCCTGTTGTTTATGCACTGCCATCGATGAAACCTGATGCAAAGACAAAACATGTCGTGCAGTACTTTTGCCAAGTGGATGAAACCGAAAATACAGACACAATGCACTTTGCGTTGCCCTGGTGTGCAGACGCAAAAAAGACTCTGTGCAACTTTTTATGAGACCTAAGGCAGAGACAAAAACGTGTCTGGTGCTGCCTGGGATCGAAACCTGATGCATAGAAAATGGTGTGTGTCACCTTTGAGGAAGCCAGATATATGTAGCCACATGTGTGTTGTGACGCCCTGGTCAATGGGCACAACATGCTTTTGTACAGACTTGGATGAAGCCTGATGCAATGACAAAACATGTCTTGTACCGTCTTGAATGAAAGCCGAAAAACAAATACTGGATGTATTGTACTACCTTTATATGTATAAAACACAATAGGCCGTTTAGAGCCTCTGATGAAAACTAATGCAAAGTTAAAAACGTCTCGTACAGCCTTTTATGGAAACTTGAAACAAATATATGCAAATCTGTTTCGCGCTGACTTTGGAGAGAAATATATAGATGCAATCTGTCTTTGTATTGTGTTTTTTGGGGGGGGGGGGGTTATGACAGCTATGTGCAGACACAGCATGCATTATCCTCACTGTGAATAAACCTCGTTCAAAGATATAACATGTTTTGTGCTGATTTCGATGAAACCTGAAATACAGACACAACATGTTTTGTTCTTACTTTGATGCCAACTTCCACATGTTCGTATACAGACTCAACCTGTTGTGTACTGCCTTGGATAAAACCTGATACGCAGACACATGTTTTACACTGTATTTGATGGAACCAGGTATACAGACATAATACTTTTTTTTTTTGCTGCCTTTGCCAAAAACCTGTTACACAGTCACAACTGTCGACTTCATGGTGCTGTCGATGTGAAATGAGGACACAGAATGAAAACAACAAGAGATCAAGTTGAAAAGATGCACAATGGATATGACTGCGAGGTAATCCGGCTGTTTATTGAATTGTGAGGGGAAAGACGGGCTATCCAAAGGGGGAGGAGAAGAAGCGAAGAAGAAGAAAGGAGGGGGGGAGGTGATAGGAGTGAAAGAGAAAAGGGATTTTCTTTTAGCTAATGTGGGAGTGGAAATGGGGGAGGAGGGGGGGAGAAAACAACAGACAGGTTCTATCAATGGGGAAGAGAGGGAAAATGAATGAATGAACGAACGCATGAATGAATGAATGAATGAGCTTCAAAAGACTGCTACGAATGAATGAATGAATGAATGAATGAATGAATGAATGAATGAATGAATGAATGAATGAAAAAGAACTGAGTGAAGGAATTGAACAAAATAGGCAGAACTAAATGAATGAACGAACCAACGAACGAACCAACGAACGAGTAAGTGAGTGTGTGGGTTTGTTCATGAGTGAGTGAGTGAGTAAATGAATGAATGAATGAATGAATGAATGAATAATACAAAAAAAAAGGAATGAAGGAAGGAAGAAGGGAAGGAAGGAAAGGAAGGAAGGAAACGAAACGATAAAGAAACGATGAATGGATGAATGAATGAAAGAATGAATAAGTGAATACATGAACGGTGAGGGCGAGAGTGGGTGGGTGGGAGAACATCTATTTCCCCCTAAAGGACGGTTTACCCGTCCACGAAGGATGGAATGATATTGAACGTGCACGCAAAGCTTGCAAGTACAATCAAAAGGTTTAGCTGACACAACAGAATTTTCGGCCAGCTAACGGGCAAGATGTACTAGTACAACTAAAGGTTAACTTGACTCTAAGCACTTTTTTTCATCCAGTCAAGAGTTCAAGGTTTGCAAGAACAACCAATGGTTAACCTGACTGTCACCAATTTTCAGTCAGTCAATGTAGGTTTGCCAGTGACTGTGAACAGTTTTCAGTCAATCAGAGTGTCAGGTTTGCTAGTACGACCAAAGGTAACCTGACCATAGACATTTTTTCAGGGAGACAGCCTGCAAAGTTGGCGTTGCTGGTTTTTTTGTTTGTTTGATTGTTTGTTTCCAGTTTTATTTTTTAGGCATGGTTTGATATCTGCAGCCCAGGACTTCGGTTTAAAGTCTCATCTGAGACAAGAGTTCAGGGAGCTGTTGTCTGCACACACACATCGACATCTAAGGGAAATCTCCTGTGACCTGCCCGTGAGCGGGGATTGAACCCGAATCTCTTGCAACAGGAGAACAGTGCTCCATCCACTTGGCCAACTAGGCTCCATGATTTCTTTATAAAATCGAATTTTGTGGATTTCTCTGTATTATTTTATTGCTTTCTTTTTTTTTTGACTTACTAAAAAGGCGGTGGTGGAATTGTTGCCCAAAGCAGTATATTCTTAAGTATACAAAGTTTAAAAAAAAAACTTTCTGACCTGTTTAAGTATATTGAGTTGAACAGCTTCTGCTGAACATTTATTTTCAAACTAGGAAGGATATTTCATGGTGCAAATATATTATAATCTGTTTTACAGTTTGTTTGTTTAGGTTTGGTTTTCCCGCCAGTTCTGCCCGAAGAAAAAAAGCACCGAGTATGCAATGGAAAGCTGTTAGTTCGAATCCAGCCAGCATTCAACCTTTGAAAAGGAGGCTTATTTTTTAGCTACCCATCTAAATCTGTTGTGGTTCTGGTGGCGCTAGTGAAGAGATGACCTCCTCCCAATTCCTTCCCCCGACCCATTCACCTCTCTTAAGTTCTCCTGGCATGGAGACTGCTGTGGGGTTAGTCGGTTCCGATCACTCCTACTCCCAGCACCTCTCACTCTCCCTCCCTTCCCTCCCCCCCCCCCCCCCCCCACGTTATGTTATCTCTTTCTTGGTGTTTGTATTGTGGGTACTTGGCTGATGTGCAATACGCACTGGGGCTCGGATGCAATGCACACTCAACATTGGTGTGTGTCATAGTACCTCTGTTGGGTGTGGATGTGTGTTAAACCTCAATACAACCTGAGAAAGAAGGGCTGTGGCGGGGACGGGGAGGGTAAAAAAAGAGGCGGGGCGGGTAGTTGTTGTGGTAGTGGTGGTTGAAAGCTGTAATTTTGAAAATACTCACCCATTTAGAGGTTATGATGCAGCGTTTTGTCTTGTCACCTTCCTTTGGCGAAATAATTATAATTTCGCTTTCAAAATGTAAGATACTGGCTCTTTCTACAGATATTAATTGCAAAGCTTAGTTTGTTTCGTTTTGGAAGTGTTTTTATGTAAATTTCTTTGGTGGAATGAGGTACTTTTGTCATGAGTAAATTCATCATAGTAAAATCGTAAACTTTTCTTTGTGTGCATTTTTTTGTGTTGAATATTAACGCGTTTCGACTGGACCGTACTTATTCACCGCAATTTTTTTTTTTTTTTTTTTTTTTTTTTTTTTTTTTTTTTGGGGGGGGGCTCTTAGAATTCTTTTGAACATACGAACAAACAACAACCAAACAGTGATAAAACAGCCAAACAACAATAGCAAGGGATACAAGAAACACCCAAAGGTTAAAAAAAACTGCGTTAAAAAAAGAACAAGAAGAACAACGAAAATATGAAACACACAAAGCAAGAAAAAAAAGGAAGGGGGGGGAGCCCTGTGTTAACGGATGCTTCAGGAAAGTTTCCAATAAGTAAAAAAAATCTCTAAAACTGTTCAGAATCAACATATCACTCAGGTTTCTTCTCTCTTAAAAAAGAAAAAGAAAAAAGGTGAGGGGATGTAGTATTGTCGACGCCGTCTTCTTAATCATCATCATCATCATCATCAAAGCCGTAATCCATCCAAATTACTTTAAGTTGATTGTGATCATGATGATGCTTACTCTAAAGGGACGACTACACTTTGTAAATAACGCCAAAACCTTAAGACCAGCCAGTGAATGTCCACAGACAATGCATGGCGAGTACGAGTCAATTTCAGAAAGAAAATGACAGTAGGGAAAAAATAGGAGGGTGTAGACCCCACTGTTTAAAAAAAAAAGAAAGAAGAAGAAGAAAAAAAGAAAAAGAAAAAAACGGGAAATTTTGGAGGTTGGATGACAAAAAAGAAAAAAAAGAAACTGAGCGACGACGACGTTTCCGAAGAAAAAAAAACTAACTGATCCATCGGCGACCTGTTCCCATTCTATCATTCAACGCACTCGCGCCCAGTGTCGGCACACACCTGTGTGCATCACAGATCGACACAACCACACCAAGCATCCCACAGATCAACACAAATGCAGGATTCGCCCATCAGACAGACACACAGACGGCCCACTGTCTAGACTTGAACTGGGACATTATCATCTTTACTGTCATAGACAGAAGCAAACCTGACAGAGACCGACAGATAGACACGCAGATGGTCCTCTGTCTAGACTTGAACTGGGACATCAACTTCACTGTCAAAAGACAAAAACCAAAGCTGACTGAAACAAACAACATTCTGACTCACGCTTCGCTCCCGGCAGCAACAACGCCGCCACCCAATGGCCAACAAAAGTCTCCACCTAATCACCTGCACCTTCTGTCCAATCAGATCCCAGCATTTCTCTCCAAAAAAAAAAAAAGGAAGAAAAAAACAGAAAAAAAATGTTAAGTTTGAGTTCAAGTTGCTGATTCGTTCGACTGTTGTCTTCCCAGTGGTCTTCTGAAAAAAAAAAAAAAAAAAAGGCGCAAGTACCCCTTCAGTACGCAAGTGAAGTCATCTGCTATTGAGCCAGCCAGCTGGTCGCAGCAAAACTTACTGACCATGTTGCCACCAGGCTGGACGAAGACGAACACGTGTAGCAATATTTTTTTTTTCTTTCTTTCTTTCTCTTTCACTGAATAATGAACACTTCATTCTAACCATAGCGTCCCGAGGTACATGACGTCATTTCCTGCTCATGGCGTCCGGTTGGGAAGCGTCCAGATGCCGAAGACCATGGCGAGACGCTCCACTTTGAAGATTACGCCCATGTTTGGCGACAACGATTTCCTGTTGTAAGGTGTTGTCATCATAGGGTTAAACGGCATTCTATATACACTAACTATAGTTCACTGACAGAAAGAGGGGGAAAAAAGAGAGAAAAAAAAAAACAGGATGACTTCGGAATCTGGAATCTACAAACGAATGCTGTGATTGCATTTGCCAGTAACACTCGGGCAACAAATACGGACAACGTTCGCGCGACATACACAGTTTATCAAACCTGAACAGTTCCCTTGATGCAAGTTTCAACATGTCTGGTAGAGTAGCTTTGTCACCGTGGGGTAAAACCTGGGGTTGGATGAAGGGGGAGATGAACGTTGAATGCTTGTTGATATTTTTTTTTCTTTTGCAGGAGTGTGGGTTACAGCCGGAGGTGGGGGGGGGGGGGGGGGGGGGGGAGCGTCCGTTGAAGGCTGGGCTTCATTAACATAACTACACGCTCCGAGCATCCAATCAGATCAGTGCATGTTTGCACATGCGCTGTGCTAGCTTTCAGAAATATCCACAACCCCCCCCGAGTTTTTCAGTCGTGCTTTGCCACTGACAGTGACAGGACGGTTCGTGTGACTGTGTACAGGTAATGCACAATTTTCGTTCATTTTGTGAGGGACACTTTTTGGAGAATATTCATGCTTTATTAAGCAGACAAGGGCGTCTTGAAATAAAGAATTTTGCTTGTAATCAAGGAGGGCTTCGCCTGGGTTTTGGCTGTTGGACCTTTGCTAGGTTATATTGAAAAGTGTCGTCTGCTATGGGATTTTTCCCCACCAGTCAATATTGGAGATCGGCTCTACAGTTGATCGTACTGATGTTAGAAGAATTCCTATTCATTTATGTATTCTTTTATCTATTGTATAGCTATTCACTTATCACTTATTATTTATTTATCTATTCAGCGAAAACAGGCACTTTTATCATGTTTGAATTAGATATTACTGTGGGGAAAAAAACGCATGTTTTGTTCAAAGAAAAAAAAATGATGGGGAATGGTGAGCAACTCTGGAAATCACAGAGAAGGATGGAAATTAAGCAAATTTATTGATTCTGTATTGATATGAATTTTTTTTTCTTTAAACATTCTTTAGAAAATTTCAGAAAAGGTCATATGGCCATGAAGAAGAAAGAAAGAAATTAGAAACAGATTGTCTGAAAAATGGGTCAAATCAGCACTCGATGTGTTATATTCTGTTTGACAGTTGGTCTCTATGCAAATATCAAAAAATAAATAAACAAAAGGTTGTATGTATCTATCTCGGGATGATTCAGTTGTAGTACAAGCATTCATAAAAAGGCCACGTGTACTCAACTGTATCGCGCGATGTTCACTTTCAGCGCAAGAAATTATTCATTTTTTCAATTGCTGTGTTTACTTTCGTATTTTTAAGCCCCCAGAACCGATCGGCGTTTTTTTTGTTGTGGTGGGTGGGGGGGGGGGGGTGTTTTGTTGTTTATTTTGTTTTGTTTTTTTAGTGTTTTTTTTTAATAATTGACAGCCCCTTCCCTACAATATTCTTACATAGTTTACAGCACGTTTTTGTATCCCTTGAGATTGTTTTTTCACAGTGCAGTCACATCATGCCTGTCTGTTGACTTTGAGGGAAGCAAAAACAAATATAATGTGATAGTTTGTATTTGTACAGGTGGGAAAATCAGTAATTTCACAGTGCAGTCACATCATGCCTGTCTGTTGGTCATATCGCTTTGTTCAAAGTATGAATCAAGGTATGTCCCCAGCCTTTGAACAAAGTATGAATCGACATATGTCCCACCCTTTGAACAAAGTATGAATCAACGTATGTCCCACCCTGTGAACAAAGTATAAATCGACATCTGTCCCACCCTGTGAACAAAGTATGAATCGACATATGCCGCACCCTGTGAACAAAGTATGAATCGACATATGTCGCACCCTTTGAAAAAAAGTATGAATCGACATATGTCCCACCCTTTGAACAAAGTATGAATCGACATCTGTCCCACCCTGTGAACAAAGTATGAATCGATATATGTCCCACCCTGTGAACAAAGTATGAATCGACATATGTCGCACCCTGTGAACAAAGTATGAATCGATATATGTCCCACCCTTTGAACAAAGTATAAATCGACATATGTCCTACCATGTGAACAAAGTATGAATCGACATATGTCCCACCCTGTGAACAAAGTATGAATTGATATATGTCCCAGCCTGTGAACAATCTCGGATGTCTTTTATTAGTTGCCTGTGTCAGTTACCTCCGACCAGCTGATATTCTTTGCATTCAGTGTTTCTTTTTTCCTTTTTTTTCTCTTTTCAACAAAAAATAGAAAACAGGGAAAGACTCTGTCATCAACGACGGCTCAAAGGCTTCACTTGCTGAGAAAGTGAGAGCGGAAGGGGAAGGGGGGGAGTGGGGGGTGCTGTGGGAATGGGGAGGGTGGGGGGAAGAAATGGGAAAATTGTGAATTCAGTTTCTGTAAACCTCTTCACTTCAGTGCTAAATGTTTGAAAACAGCCACCTCTAAACACGATCTGAACAACAAATGTTAATATGTAGATAAATCAAAAAACACACGAAAAAGAACAAAGTTTCATAGGACATGGAGAGAGAGAATCAGAAAAATGAAAAAAAAACTTGCCAGTTGAGAGAGTTTAGAGAGAGAGAGAGAGAGAGAGAGAGAGAGAGAGAGAGCGGTTACGGTAACGGAAACGGAATTTCAGTCAATAAAGGTCACAACCCCATTTGAAGGGAAATAATTCACAAATGGTATGCAATCATGAACAAAGCAAAGCCAGTCAAAGTCAAAACAAATAACAAACAACAGGATGCTGACGTTTTTCCTCGTAGATCAGTGAAGTGCTTGTACAGATGAGCAAGCTTTTTTTTTTTTTCAGATTCGGTCGTCAAATTTGGAGAGAGACAGAAAAAACACAGACAGACAGAGACAGGGAGAGACAGTGACATGCAGACAGAATTATTGTCAGGTCTTTACCAAGCTGTCCCCCCCCCCCCCCCCACCCCCCATCCCTTCCATTCCCCACTCCACGCCTCACCACCACCACTCCCTCCTCCAGCCCCCTGACTTCCATTGATTCGTCTTATCAAAATGAATGCGCCCCTCCGATTGTCTCCATGACCCATATCCCCTGGCGGTGATCCAGAAGAGACATCACTGACTGTGACGGATGTTGTTTTAACGTGGAGCGCTGTGCCGTGCCGTGGCACATTCCGTCGAGTCAACTGAAGTGGCCTGGAAGGACCAGCAAACTGTGTTGTGACGGGCAGGACTCACAGCTGCTGTCGATGAGAAAAGGTGCACCGGGGCTGTCGCCCTATGCATCCCCCAACCCCCCACGCCCCCCCCCCCCCCCACCCCCCCCTCTACCCACCCCCAAAGATCTGTGAGACGGACCACGGCAGCAAAACAATGATGATAAATTCACGTGTTGATAAAGGCATACGTGGTGTGTCTGCCGCCATAGGCTTGCAGGCTCTGCAGGTGGGGTGAATATGGAATGCGAGTTCACAGGCAGACAGGCACAGCTTGCCCACACACATCTGTTGCGTGTTGTATTGGTTTAGTTTGCTTTGCAAACGCTTTTGCTTTCAAGATGAAACGCTTTTAAAATTCAAGATGAAGCGCTTAAAAAAAAGGGGGGGGGGGGGGGGGGGGGAGGGAGTCTGTTCCCAAGTGTAGCAGATGAGTAAGAAGATGATTTTTTTTTTCATCTGGCCCTTGTCCATTCACGGACTAAGATTACTAAGACATTATCACTCTTACAGAATGTCGCACCAGCCATTGCGAAACGATGATGATTCACATTAGCATAAAAGACTAAACCTGGACACACACATACACGTGCGCGCAAGCGCGCGCGCGCCAACACAACATAGTATATGATAATCCTGTGCGGAAAGAGAACATAAAAAGCATCCTTCTCCATGATGATATACCATCAGCACAACCTGAGCTGGGTGGAGGGGAGGGGGATTGGACCGTGATTCATGAGGTAGTCTTGTTCAAATGCACAAGCGTGTATTCATATTCATGTTCTTATTCGTAAGGCAAGATGTGTTTTGAAAGTCGGTGGTGAGGAATAGGAAATAATACTGATGTGGAAAGGCGCAGAGAGAGAGAGAGAGAGAGAGAGAGAGAGAGAGAGAGAGAGAGCTGCGTCTGCTTCTTTGTTCTTCTGCTGCTCTTTCTTTACATTTTTTCTTTTTCTTCTTCTTTTCCTTTTCTTCTTCTTGTTCTCCTTCTTCCTTTACTTTTTTCTTCTTTTTTTAATCTTCTTCTTTATCACTTTTTCTCATTTTTTGTTTCCCGTTTCCCCTTTTCATCTGCAACTTCTTTCTTCTCAAGCACTCCGTTATTTTTGTTTCTCCACTCTTTTTCTCTTCTTCGTTTTCCACGTCTTTTCTTTAATGTACCCACATTTTTATTTACCTTATTTTCTTTGTGTGTGTTTCACCAATTCTTTGTGTACCACAATTTTTCTTTGCTTAGACTTACAAACTTATTCCTTCTTTTTTTTTTTTTACATCTCCATTTTATGTACCCACCATCTTCACTGTTTGTCACATTTTCTCTTCAGTTACCCCTTTTGCATCCTCCTTCTTTTTTTGCGACTTTTTTTTCTCTTCTTCTTCGGTCCTTTTCTTTCCTTACCCCTTCTTTCTTTTCTTTGCAACATCTTTTTTTTCCCTGATGTTCTTCGTGTTCTCTATGACCTTCTCTACAGTTTTACCCAGTGATGTTCTTGAACTTTTTTTTCATTGATTTGTTCTTTCTTGCATGCTTTTTTTTCTTTTTTTCTTCTTCACTTTGTACTTTATCTTGCCCATCTCTTAATTTTTAAGACTGTCTTTTTTCACGATTTATCTTTTTAATCATTAATCTTTCAGTGTCTTCTTCTTACCACTTCACTTGCCCACTTTTCTTCTTTGCTTTCTTGCTCTTCCTTACTTTTCTTCTCTATTTCGCGCATCCACTTCTTTACCAATTCCCCTTACCAATGTTCTCCTTTATCACTTCTTCTTTCTTACATTCCTTCTTTCCCACTTCCACTTGCCCACCGTACTTCTCTTCTTTCCCACTTCCTCTTGCCCACCGTACTTCTTTCCCACTTCCTCTTGCCCACCGTACTTCTTTCCCACTTCCACTTGCCCACCGTACTTCTTTCCCACTTCCTCTTGCCCACCGTACTTCTTTCCCACTTCCACTTGCCCACCGTACTTCTTTCCCACTTCCTCTTGCCCCACCGTACTTCTTTCCCACTT
>JADBJO010001979.1:297500-315000 GCA_016801955.1 Conus betulinus | reverse complement strand
ACTAACAACAGCGGTAGTAAAAGTAGTAGTAGTAATGACAATGATAATTTGATGGAAAGGAATTAGACTGATCAGTTAGTCAAAAACTAAGGGTACTATTGAAATAGAGGGAAAAGGAGGGAAAAAAAAAAAAAGGAAAGAAATACATGTTTGATATACAAAAAAAAACGTAGATGATATTAAAGAAAATCAGAGTAAGAAAAGGGGCTGAGTAGATACGAAAGTAAACACTAAGCTGATGAATAAAATGAGAATAGTAAATGAAGGAGAGAAGAAAAAAATACCTGTAACATATGCATGGGGCAAAGAATGTGTAATGATCTTGTGTGTCTGTCGGGGGTACTGCAGGTAGTAAACTGGGGGTGGATACGTACATGCTTTTTTTTTATGTTGATGCCAAGTGGGTGGAGGGTTCCCAGTCTGTCAATAAGGTATGATTCCTGCACGGTGCGTTCAGATTGTCTCCCTGTGATAACCGAAGTGCCAGAACTTGGACATGATTGATGCTGTAATGAGATGGTGGAAACGAAGAGCAGACAGTCTGGGCGCATGCTGTGCAGGTTTCAAATTTGACCATATCAAGTGTGAGGGGATATCTCGCCTACATTGTTCTTATTGCACAGCTCAGAGAGGAGACTATGAACAGTGTTCCTGCTCTGACAAAAAAGTGCTTTTAATTCTGGATGAGGTTTTGTAGCATGTAGGATGGTGTCTGGTTGGTGAGAGGGCACATTTTGCAGTTGAGTTTTGAGCAGGGAAAGGTACCAGGTGATTCGGTTGTGGAGACTTTTTTTCAGTTTGGAGTGCACAAGTAGTAGTTGCACTTGATGATTACTATGGGTTTGGTCTCAAAGGCCGGGTTGGGATCTTCTGTGGAGTGCCAGCTGGACTTGAGGATCCTGCAGATTACAGTGGGGTGTGGGTGGAAGAGAGATGGGCGGTGGGTCTGGCTGTTTCTTTTGGAGATTGGGTTTCTCAACACAGTTGTTCTGGAAACGGCTGTGATGCGGGCTAGAGCATTATTAATGTCGGTACTGGGGTATTCACGGTTGGTGGAAAACTCGACACGGTTTGGAAGCTGGCAGTGTTAATTCGTCTTCAAGGGAGCAGAGTCAGCGCAAGTGGAGGAATTCAGTGTGTGGAATTCTGTGCTAATGGCTCATTTTCATGTAACAAAGGACTTCATCAGCTTGCGATCAAAATGATATGTTGAACTGTAACATGACTAAGACAGACACACTGGATAAAGGGCGATGTTCGGTCAAAATGATATGGAACTGTAACATGACTGAGACAGACACACTGGATAAAGGGTGATGTTTGGTCAAAATGATATGGAACTGAACATGACTTAGACAGACGCACTGGATAAAGGGCAATGTGGACAAAATGATATGTTGAACTGTAAACATTACTTGGACAGACTCACTGGATAAAGGGCGATGCTTGGTCCATAATGAAATGGCGTACAAGTCTGAAAAGCAGACTCGATTTAGGTCTGCAGATCGATACAAAATCTGAGTCCTTTAAAGATGTTTTGAAGACCAACTGGAACAGAAAGTAGCTATATGTTCTCCACTGTTTGGTTGAAATCTCAGTAAAGTGATTCCATTTTAGGAATCAATCAGACTAACATTAAATACACTATTTGTTCACAATTATCAGCTTCGATTCGTTCAACATTAGGCTATACTTAATCAGTGAATGAATGACGGCTACACTTTTGAAAAGTTTCGATTCGAAATGGCGAAAATATTGTAGGAAATAAACGGCCATTACCATTCAGTCATGCGAAAGTATTGTAGGAAATATACAGCCATTACCATTCAGTCATGCGAAATATATGTAGGAAAATAACAGCCATTACCATTCAGTCATGCGAAAGTATTGTAGGAAATAAACAACCATTACCATTCAGTCATGCGAAAATATTGTAGGAAATAAACAGCCATTACCTTTCAGTCATGCGAAAATATTGTAGGAAATATAAACAGCCATTACCATTCAGTCACACTTTGGTGCATGAAATGGCTCGACTATCTTCATGGTAAAATGATTATGACAGATAGCATGTGTTATTGGCAAAAAAAAACTCCCAGGAAACACACACACACACACACACACACACACACACACACACATATCGCTTGATGATTACTATCAAGTAAGGTGATCACACACGGTCACTTTTGCCACCAAGGATTGTGAGGTAGAAGGGTGTTTCAATCAGGGGGACGTTTCATTGTCGTCATGATCTGTGCAGCCAACGTGAGCGTGACCACAGAGAGAGACACTCTCACTGTGCTGACCTACAATGTGGGCGATGCCAAAAAGGGTGACTGTCATCTCCGCTGGGAGAACAGTGGGTGAGTCATGTACTGCAAATCGTTCTTAGTCCATCTTTCTAACCACAGCAGATTCCTGTCTAAGGACTTATAGACTGCCTTTTTTCTCGAAGCAAGGCTGTAGCCCTAGGCGGTTATAATGGCGGCCTAAGGGGGTGGGGTGGGGGGAGGAGACTGTATTAATGCAGATTTTGTTTCAGTGGAATTATCCATAGATACCTTTTTTTTCCAGTGGGTTTTCATTATCCCAGAAGAGCAAGCAGTACGTGGGACCAGGTACCCAAACCACCACTTAAGAGCGAGCAACAAAAAAACTGATGGAATCTGGTATTCAAACACAACTTTGTATTCAAATCATCCATTAGGAACCATTAACACGTGGGACTTGGTACCCAAGCTATCACTCGGGGTTCAGCGACATGTGGAACCTGGTGCTCAAACCACCGTTAAGGACCAGCAACACGTAGAACCTGGTACCCAAACTACCACTTGTATACAAACTATCACCTAAGAACAAGCGACACATGAAAGCTGGTGCAATCTGGTACCCAAACACCTCTTTGTATTCAAACCATCAATTAAGAACTATTGACACGTGGGGCTTGGTACCCAAGCTATCACTTGGGGACCAGCGAAATGCGGGACCCAAACCACCGGTCTAGGACCAGCACACGTAGAGCCTGGTACCCAAACCACGGGGCAGGACCAGTAACACGCAGAACCTGGTACCCAAACCACCGGTGCAAGACCAACAACACGTAGAACCTGGTACCCAAGCCACCACTTGTAAACAAACGATCACCTAAGAACAAGAGACACGAGGAACCAGGTATCCAAACCACCACTGAAGACCCCAGCACATGTAGGACACATACATGCACATTTGTCCTCCATTTCTTTCATTTCTCTCTTTTCTAATACTTACTTTTCTAAGTGGAGAACGCAGGCTTTGCATTTTCGCTTTCCATAATTTACCTCTGCTCATTTTTTTTTCTGTATGGAGAACACAAGACTTGCACATTTATCCTCAACTTTCAATCATTTCCCCCTTTTTTCCCATTTTGGGTCTCATATAGAACACAGGATTTACGTATCTATCCTAAACTATCCGTGATTTCCCCCTTCCTTATCACTTTTGCTCTGTGTAGAGAATGCAGGCATTGAACATTTGTCCTTCGTTTTCTTTCACCCGACGACTTTCTCATTTTTTTTGTGTGTAAAGAGGACTCAGGACTTGCACATTTGTTCTCTGCTTTCTATAATTCCCTGAATCTTATCTTTCTTTACGCTCAATGTAGAGAATACATAGCTTGCACATTTATGCTTCCTCTTATATAACTTTTCCATTTTTTCAGTTTTATTTGCTCTCCACTCTCTATAATTGTTACTTTTTCCATACTTTCTTCTTCTCTCTGTAAAGAGAGAACGTAGGCTCAGCACATGTGTCCGCCATTCTCTATGATAGTCACCTCTTTACATACTTTCCTCTTCTATCTGTAAAGAGAGAACACACAAGCCCTGTGCAATAGTCCTCCACCCTGTATAATTGTCACCTTTTCCATACCTTCTTCTGTCTGTAAAGAAAACGCAGGTTTGTTTGTTTTTTTTTTTGCTCTGTAAAGAGAATACAGGCCTTGCAATTAGTGTCCTTGCATTCTTTAATCTCACTCTTTCCTGCCCTTTCTTTTTCTTTGGTTTGTTTGTTTTTTTTGCTCAGTGCAGAGAACACTGTACTTGTACGTTTGTTTGCTACTTTCAATAATTCCTCCTATCTGGTTCTGTTTATGCTCAACACAGAGTACCCAGGGACTCTCGCTCGTTTGTTTTCCACCCTCTATAATTCTCCCATTTCGATCCGATTTTTTGTTTGTTGTTGTTGTTGTTTTTTTTTTGTTTTTTTTTGTTTGTTTTGTTTTCTGCTGCTCAGTATGTAGAACACAGGCCTTGCACG
Organism: Conus betulinus; assembly: GCA_016801955.1. NCBI lineage: Eukaryota > Metazoa > Mollusca > Gastropoda > Neogastropoda > Conidae > Conus > Conus betulinus. The sequence goes on along the minus strand of JADBJO010001979.1, from coordinate 310,704 downwards.
TTTGTTTTCCGCTTTCTATAATTTCCCTCATTTTCATACTTTTTTTTTTTTGTTGGGGGGGGGGGGGGGGGGCTATTTAGAGAGCGTAGGATTTGCGTATTTGCCGTCCACTTTGTATAGTGTTCTCCTTTCTCGTGCTTTCATCTCTATAGAGAACACACTCCCTCGCACATTTGTTCTCCACCCGTCATATTTTCCCCTTTTTTATTTTTAATTGATAGAAAGAGACGCACGCACGCACGCACGCACCCACGCACGCACGCGCACACACACACACACACACACACACACACACACACGCGCACGCGCGCGCGCACAGATAGATAGATATATAGATAGACAGATGGATGGATGGAAATGGATAAATGGATGGATGGATGAATAGATAGATAGACAGATAGACAGACAGATAGATAGATAGAAAACACAGTACTTGCCCGTTTTCCTAGCAGTTTCTATAACTTCCCCCTGTTTGTTCTATTCTGTATAGAGAACACAGGATCTGGACATTTCTCCACTTTTGGTTATTCTTCCCTTTCTCGTTTTTTTTCTTTTTTTTTTTTATAGTGTATAGAGAACACAGGACTTGCACATCTCTCCTCCCCTTTTGAGAGATTCCCCCTTTTCATCCATTTTTGTTCCTTTTTTAATGAAGAGAACACAAGATTTGCATATTTCTCCTCATTTTAAAGACTTTCTCGTTTTTAATCCCTCCCCCCCCCCCCCCCCCCCCCCCCCCCCCCCCCCCCCCCCCCCCCCCCCCCCCGTGAAGAGAATACAAGATTTTCATATTTGTGCTCCACTTTTATATGATTTCCCGTTTTTTAACTTTACTTACATACATACAGCTCACACTGCACTTACATATTTGTCCTTTATTTCATGTCATTTCTCCTTTTCTCGTCTTTTTTCTCTAATAAAGTACCAATACATTTGTCCTCTACTTTCTGTCATTTTTCCCCTTTGTTCAAATGCGTTGCTCTCCAAAGCGAAAAAAAATAACTTGTACATTTGTCCTCGTTGTCCATAATTTCACACTTTCCTTAGTTCTGTATATAGGACACTATATTTGCTGATTTGTTTGTCCACTTTCATGGATCCCCCCACTCTCTCTCTCTCTCTCTCTCTCTCTCTCCTCTCTCTCTCTCTCTCTCTCTCTCTGTAGAGAGAACATAGTCTGTATACATTTGTCCTCCACTTAACACAGGACTCACATTTGTCCTTCGCTTTCTGCAGCACCCCCCCCACACACACACACACACACACACACACACCTTCCTTTTTATTTTTTGCCTCTTTTTTGTAGAGTACACAGGACTTGCATATTTTTTGTCTGTCAACTGCCAGAGCATTCCGCCTTGTCTCCCTTTTCTTGCTCTGTGTAAAGAAGACCAGACTTGTACATTTGTCTTCCACTTTTCTTTAATTTCCCTCTTTCTCCCCCCCAACCCTACCTAACTTTTTCTTTTTGCAGAGAGAACACAGAATATGCACATTTGTTCTCTCCACTTTGTATATATTTCCCTCTTCGTCATTCTTTTTGCTGTTTAAGGAGAACAACAGGGCTTGCATATTTGTCCTCCACTTTTTGTAGTGCCCCCCCCCCCCCCCCCCCCCACCCCTTCCTCACTTTTTTTTTCTATATATAAAGCACACACACACACACACACACACACACACACACACCATGATCTTATTTTTCTCTCAATACGGCCAGGTTTGCTGTGCTTCACGGATTTCAGCAGATCAGGTGTCATGCTGTGAATTATATTTGTAGTGTAGATTGTTGTCTTTCTTGTTGCTTTCTTAGTTAGGACACGACTTTTTTTCCCCCCTGTTTTGTTGTACATTTTGATGCCAGCTTCAAGAAGAGTTCAGCCTGTCTGGTGGACAAGACTGTACAAGTGTGGTTGAAACTGAATGCTTTTCCGAGTTGGTTTGCTCTTTTTGCAGCAGTGACATGTTCACCCTTACAATGCGTGCTGAGGATAAAAGGAATGAGATAGAGTACACAAACTCGTTCAGCAAACCTATTCCTGGAGACATCAAGCGCCGGCTGAAAGAGGTGAGTGCGCTTAGTTGGATCTGTGTTCAAAACAAAATCTGTAACTGCGCTTTTGCGCGCTTTATAGTTGCTGTTTCAAGAGAAAGCCTTGTGTTTGCAGTTTTAAGACAAATCCTTGTTTGCGGTCTCTAGACATGATGAAGCCTGGCAACCGGTGACTTCCACACGAAGTGGACATCAAGCGCAGGAAAATTTATCGTGCAGTAGTGTAACCTGACATGTATGTCTGTGAATGACAGACAGAGAGACAGAGACAGAAGGAGAGAGAGGGAAGGGGGAGAGAGAGGGAGAGAGAGAGAGAGAGAGAGAGAGAGAGAGAGAGAAGACAAGACAAGACAAAATTTCTTTATTTACGAGGGTAATAGATGAGCACCAACGTGCTTTTTTACATCCAGTCCTCGCCCTGAGTAGGGACTACAACATGCAGTGAAATCAATCAATGTAAAAAAAAAAATTAAATTAAAAAAAACAAAGCAAAGAAGCAAGCAAAGCGGTCATGTAATCATAAAGAACATCAAATGAAAATAGAAGATAAATGAAAATAAAACAAAAATAAGAATAATAATTAACAGACAAAACATAGAAATAAAAATGAGAGTAACAGTTATGAAGAGGAAGGAGACGGTGGGGCTAGAGAGTGAGGTGGGCTGGGGAAAGAGAGAGAGAGAAGAAGAAGAAGGAGAGAGAGAGAGAGAGAGAGAGAGAGAGAGAGAGAGAGAGAGAATATGAATACGAATATTTTAATGAGGGTGAATAGATAAGCTGAAAGCTTCTTTATTCTATACCTTCCAAAAAAGAAAGAAAGTAGAAAGTATTAAGTTTTTATAGAATGTACAATCGTCAAAAGCAAAGAGGAAACAAAATATGAAACATGAAAATCAAGCACTGAAAATCAAATCGTTCAAAAGATTGATATAGTGAAAACAAAAATTCCCGTCCCTATTCATCAGAAACACACACACACACACACACACACACACACACACGCGCGCGCGCGCGCGCACGCACGCACGCACGCACGCACACGCGAGAGACAGACAGACAGACAGAGAAAGACAGAAAGAGACAGACCGACAGACAGACAGACAGACAGAGAGAGAGAGAAAGAATGATGTCATCCGCTATAGCATCGGTAAAATCTCGACAGCGTTTGGGATCATTTGTATATCGTACGCCCATTTGCTCATTTCTATTTCTAACTCGTTAACAATAGATGAAAACAGCTGGGGGCTTAGTAAACATACTTGTTTGACCCGTTGAGAGGCAGTTAAACATTTCTGAATACATGCCCTTATCATGAACACAACATAGCACCGAGTCATAGATTCCTTTGAGAGTTCTGTACATTTTCCCATTGATTCTTGCTTTTCTTAAAACGTTTTTCACAGGATATTTCGGTTGAGCGAATCAAAGGCTTTCTCAAAGTCTACAAAAGCAACATAAAATTTTGTGTTTTCAAGAATATATTTGTGCACCATCGAGCATAATGAAAAGTTGTGACCGACTGTTCTGTAGTTTCTTCTGAAGCCTGGCTTCATTTTCAGACCAGACGCTTAATCTTCTGTTCAATGTGTATGCAAGTTTAACTGATCACATATTTGATACAGCTATTCCATCATAATTCTCTGAATTGTTTGGGTCTCCCTTTTTTGTGAAGTGGAATAGTGATTAATTTTGATCATTCTCTTGGATATATCCCTTTGTCAAAAACAGAATTAAACAGAGTTACAAGAAAATCAAGCAAGGTTAAATTCGCATGTTAAACATTTCGCTTGCAACTTTATCTGGCCCAGCACTTTTTCCACATTTCAGTTTATGGATACCATTTGTAACTTCCTGTTTGGTGAAAGGTTTCTTAAACAGCGGCTCTATAATGTCTTTCTCATATAATTCACCTGGTTCCATGTCGTTGTGATCACAACTATCAAAATAGTTAAAAAACTTTGAAGAAATGGTCGTACCATTGTTGTTGACTGTTGATTTCATTATAGATTATGCTTTTCTTATTGATAATCCTTGTTGGTTTTAGTCCCAAAAACGTTTTGGATCATTAACTGACTTTTTCAGTTCATTGATTTTGTTTGTTTTTTTTAATCAGAGTATTTCTTTCTTTTTGCCCTTTGACTGCCAGAGAATATTACAAATAAAGGTTTTCCCAGTGCCAGGAAAATCGATGATTTGGGGGTAATAATTAACAAAAAAATTCTAGCTTGAAACTATAAGAGACATAAAGATAATATGTATATGAATTTTGAAGGAAATTGAATGAAGACTTTGAATCTGGGCTTCTTTTGTTTTAATTTTGATATAAGAAAAAATATTTAGGCATTTAGATTTGGATAGAAGTTTTTGCGCGCTCGAAAACCTCTGTATTTACCACCACACTTTGACATTCAAAAAAGAACGCAAAGCAAAAAAGTTGAAAATAAAGTTTGTATTGTCACACTACACCTGTAAATGAAAGTAAAACACTTTAGAAGTCTATCAAGACGTTCACACTTCATGCAGACAAGTCAGTCCACGACCACGCCCCCTACCACGCCCCCTTGCTGGCCTTCAACCCTCTCTTTAACTCCTCTTCTTCCCCCTACCCCCCCCCCCCCCCCCCCCCCCCCCCCCCTCATCCGACGTCGCGAGCGGGCCGCGCTCCTCTCTCGCGCTGACTATCACCATCCCTGTCCGCTGGCACTGTGTGCGAAGTACACACTAGCTCGTTCGACGCTGGTAACCGAGTCAGTTGAACCACTCTTGCGGTCGGACTGAGTAGCTGACGAATATCGTCGGCAATTCCATCACTATCATCATCCTCACCTTCATGCTCTTGAAAGTCATTGGATAAAAGATCATCATCTTTGTCAAAAATGATTAGCAGAGCCTGCTCAGCCGTGTGCAAATTTGTTGACTGGGTCGCTATGCTCGTCGAAGGTTGCGCCGCCATCTTTTGCAAGCATGACAAAGCGCTGGCCGGTCATCCAGTCAGTGACGAGAATAAATGGTCTTTCCCATCACGTGTGGTCATTTGCGTATCATTTTATAATACTACAGACATATAAAGCTTACTACTCACTCTCTCTTTGTGTTTGTTGATAGAAATAGTAATGAATGAAAACTCAAGAAAAATGCATGACGTCAGTGGACGGCCTGTAGGCACTGGGAAAGCACTTTTACTGCGCCGTCAGCTGACGGCTTATTGGCACGCTACGGGTTTTAAACGCCTCTTGTTTTGTGTTTCTATATTCTAACGATTTAGCACTACGAAAACTTTGTGACTTTTTTTCACAACCTTTTTTTTATATGTTTACATTCAGTATCAAACTAGTCACTGAATAATTTCTCATTTCCGCCCACTAATCTCACTATACATTCTACAACCCTATAAATAGCATTGGTAAATATCTCCACAGCACTGTCGACATCCACACTGAGTTTCTGATACGCTTGTTCCAAAAAATCCGTAAACTCTTCAGATTCTGATTCAGCTTTGTAAGTTTCGACTGAATCACCTGACCATATATTTTTTCCCCATTTTTGTGTCATATATGGCATATCTTGCATAGTAATTGCTGGCGAACTTTGCTCCAAAACAATTCAACTGGAAGATGCCAGGAGTATAACTTATCACCAACACGTACATGCACATCGCACTACTTTAACAATTCATCGGATACAATAAAATAATCAATAACACTGCACCCTTGAATTAACACGTAAGTAAACCTGCCATCAGCATCCTTTTCACAGTATCAATCGACTATGACTAGATCAAACAAATAGAATTCTAGAAGTGATTTACCAAAACTGTTAATTACATTATCATTTGATGAATGTATCACACATTCTATGTCTTCATCCTCGCAATCAACACCAGGCACATGAATAGTGCATTCACACCATCAGATATACATCATCAGTATTTATACACTGTAGGACATTCTCTTCACGTAAATAAATGCCATTTTCAAATAAATATGATTCTATGCAGGGCCTCCCTCGGGAACACTATAACAGGAAACAACAATCCTATCTTTATCAATATTTGGCCACTTTTTTAAAATCCCTATTGCAATAGCATTATCACATTCTAGTTCAATTTCTTTAGCAAAATCTGACATGCATTTCTTCACAAGAAAAAGAAAACCATCTGACTTAAGACCATGAGATTAGAGGGTTTTTTTTTTTTTTGTTTTTTTTTTGGCAAGAGCACTGAATTTGACAAAGAAGTATCATTTACTACATTGAACAAATTTTCAACTTTATTATTTAAGAAGTTAAAAGCCAGATGCCTGACAGTCTGTTTCTTGTCATGAATTAGACGAGCGCAGATTTGTGTCTGTCACCGAAGTGTGTCTGCTGTCACTGTCACACAGATAACCGTGCAAGCCAGTTTTTCTTGTTGTGCTCTGTTCGGCCTTCCTTCACCACCGCGGTGCACCATGAAACTGGCTGCCAATGTCTCTCGCACTGACATCACTGGGGCGAGGAGTCGACCTTGACCCCACATGACCATGTCGGCTGCGGTGTGCTGCTTGCTGCCGTTGGGCCGAGTCCGTCACGTGACTGCCACCAGGGGGGTGAATCCCGGTCGTGGCCACACCTGCCAGGTTGACCCCATTTTGGTGACACGTGATCGTCGGGCAGTCCCCTTGCGCAGAAAGGTTTGACAGGCTCGTTGTCGTCGTCCCTGCCGCTGTCACCTCAGCATATCACCATGGATCTGGTCTCTGTGGTCCAGCAGTCAGCTGCCAAAAGACTGACTTGCCATCCCTTCTGGCTTGTGCTGCTACGCTGGCCTGTCTTTGTTTCAGGTCATTTGCCACACGAACCCCCTTCTTGTCCAACTTTCCCCTGTAGTCTTTGTTGGTAAGAATATACCTTTTGTCCTTCCATTTCCTGAATTTCACAATCATCAGTCGAGGTTCGTCGGTTCTGGCCTGACCCACACGATGTGCCCAAATGATGTCCTCCTCTGTCCACGTCTTGTCGCCATTCACCTATCCAAACAAGTGGCACAGGTATTAAAGTCGTGAAGTTGAGGAATGTCAAACATTCGAAGATTATCACGCCTAGTAAACCCTTCGAGTCTGTCTGAGTCAGTTTCCATAGCTTTCATGTCCTCTCTGAGAATTTGCACGGTATGGGACAGTGTCTTCACTTCTTGCTTAGCCCAGTTTGCTTCTGTGTTCAGTTCACTCAATTCTGCCATCAGTTCCGACCTGCTGACAACTGTCTGTGATATTTTCTCGCTCCAAGCCATCACACTATGACTGATTTCTGTACACTGCTGTTTTATAGCACAAAGTTCAGTCATAATGTCACCACAGTCTTTTCTGATCGCAGTTTCTGTTCCGTCTGCTGTTCACTCAGTTACCTGAACGCATCTAAAATTTCTTTGACGGCGACAGCAGAAACACTGGGCTCACCTTCAAAGATAGCCTCGTGCGCATTCTAATAATTCTCCCCACGACGACGATCAGGTTCTGGATTCTCCACTGAGGTGGCGGCGAGTGGCGCACAACATGGTACTGAAGACACAGCATCAAAGGCTTGCACACATGAAATGTTTGGTGCAGGCCTACTTCATTATGAGGAAAAACGAGAGTGGTCGTTCCTGAAAATGATACTTTTTTTGTATCACAGGCACAGGAAAATAATCCATAGATGAAGTCTAACAGATGCTATTGCTGATACAGTGAATGATGGCCGCCACTAACCACAGCATAATCCGAGCGGATAGAATGTCACACGCTGTCACATCTGTCGTGCACACCTTGACCCGTGAATAACTTACCCACAGTTCACAGCTTTCACCAAAGCATATAGTCCAATTCAGGCTCTCCACTGACTTGACTCCATTTCTTCATTATACTTCAAAACAGTCATATATAAATCACTTAATACACACTCTTGGCTCTGCTTACAATAATTTACCGCATACCAGCTAATAACGACGGAGCTTCCACAAACACTTGTCGCCATTTTGTCCGTGACCCACGGGAGAGCGAGAGAGAGAGAGAGAGGGGGGACGCTAGTGATTGAACAAGTGCGGTAAGTTGGCTTTCTAGGGATGATGAGGACATGGTAGGTCCACTTAACTGTGACTGTAACTTCAAGACAACGTGGTGACTGCAGTTTAAAGTCCGTCTCTGCTCAGCTGAAGTTTTAGATCACATCCAGTTGTGACTGCCATGAAGTCGAGTGCTTGGGTAGTTATAAATCAAATCGATAGGGTGATTTGAAGCTCTGCTATTGCCCTTTTTGTGTGGTTTAAGGTAAATGAATTCTTGCAGTTTAGATCAAACTGGCTTTTTTTTTTTAACAAAAGTTAATAGAGTCAGTAAGTTGGCTATCATCTTAAATCGGGAATGATGAGTTCGATGTCTAGTCAAAGCTCGTTTGAATTAAAGAATCGATGTTTGTTGCTAGATTCTGAAGAATTTAACATAAGCCAGTGATACGATAGTGAATTATTCGTTGTATCACTGCGATAAACCTCTGTTAAGATCATGAGCAGCATCCCTTTGTCGTAGCACAAACCTGTGATATAAAAGTGACGTGAAAACGCTTCATTGTTCTGTTCAGGTAAAACTAGATTCTGAAGCTCAGAAAAAGCAGCTGTATCTGGAAATGGATGAACAAATTCATTCATGTAAGACCAACGTTTGCTGTTCTGAAATGAGTGACAAATTTGGTTTCCAACCATAGGATAACCTTGTTACTATTTCAGCATGGGCTTAACGGGTGACTGCAGCTATGATTAAATCGGTCTGTGTTTGTGATGTGTACTACAGTAATATCGTTACTTTCATAATTAAGTCACGTTTTACGATTTAAAAACTGGCTTAGATCGTACTGCATGGCGATGGAAGTGGTGATTATGCTGACGATGATGGTGGGTGGTGGGTGGGGTGGTGGTGGTGGTGGTAATGATGATCATGACGCTAATGATGATGATGATGATGATTGTTATTCTTCTATCCATATATCTGCAGCCCTCTCGCTCGAAACACGGCCAACGCGTGATGTTTAAAATGAAGCATCCCAAAGGAGTCGACCTCAAGGAATATGCACACTAGATGGAGTGATGTCAAACAATGACGTCAATCTGACATCATAATGTGGAGCCAGCGCCACAAGACTGCAAGACAACAAGAGACTAAAGGGGAAGGGGTAAAGGAGGGGGGGGGGAGTGTGTGCGAAGAAGGTGGTTTCACAGAATCTGATTTACACTTTTTTTTCGTCGGAAGCAGTGCAACAAATTGAGTCCAGAATCATAAAAATGAAGATCCCTTTCCGTCTCTCTCTCTCTCTCTCTCTCTCTCTCTCTCTCTCTCTCTCTCTCTCTCTAAAGAAAAATGGCGTACAGAGTGGAGTAAAAGTAAGGAAGAAAATTCGGTTCATTGGGCAGCGCTTGAAACCAAGCAACAGCACTACGCTTGTGACAAATCGTACTGAGCAACTGTCGACAGCCATACAAGACAAAGGGACACAACTCTGTCAGGGTGGATTATTGCTCTCCCTTCCCGTGAGTGAACGGCCCCGTCGGTTGATGAGGACCACAAGGAAGAATACAGAGAATCGGCGAAAATGAAGTTTAAGCAAACCAAGTATCCTATCGGGGAGGGGGGGGGGGGGGGGGGGGGGGGGGGGGGGGAGGGGGGGGGGAGGGGGGGGGGAGGGGTCATAATCCAACTCACCTTCTATGCAAACAAAAAAAATAAATGATATCTTTCAGGGCAGGAAGGGTGAACAGAGTTTTTTTGTTTTTTTTTTTGTTCACACAGAATGCACCGTCAGTAGTTCTTGCTTCCATGCCCTAAAATAGTGCTGCACTCTGATTGGTAGTCATTTTGTGAGAAGAAGTCATATTCTTCAGCTGACAGACAGGGTAGGAATCGGAGAAACAGAGTAACAAACCCCACTCTTTTCCGTCCGTCCGAGAAAAATTAAAGAACTTGAAAAGAATCAGCCATCTCCTCTCTCTCTCTCTCTCTCTCTCTCTCTCTCTCTCTCTCTCATTGTATATGTATATGTGTATATATATATATATATATATATATATATATATTATATATATATCTAACACACACACACACACACACACACACACGCACACACATATGCAAGCGTGCGCGAGCACGCGCGCACACACACACACACACACACACACACACACACACACACACACACACACACACACAACACAGGGGGGGGGGAGGCACAGAGAGAGAGAGAAAGAGAACTGATAATATAAACATGTTTTTGTTTTCTGTGAAACTATACATTTGCTCTATCATTTTTCGTTTATTATGCAGAATCACAGCATGCAAGTTTGTTTTCGATCTGGTCCATGATGTCGAAGAAACTGTCCACTGATGCAAAAGATACGAAAACGTTCATTATGATTATTATTATTATTATGTTTATTATTATTATTATTATTGGTTATTGGTGGTGGGTGGTGGTGGTGTTGTAAATATGTTCATGAGTCGAAGAACTATAAGCAGATTTTGGATGGTGACATCTCTTTTTTCTTTTTAGTCTGCGTCCAACACAGAATTTTATCGGTCCCAAATTTCGGAACAGTCTGTTCATGAGTACGTCATGTCCATAGCTTGGAGTGTGTCCTCCCCTGTTCTCGGCAGAATCTGTTGGTCGTGTTGATATGTCTTAAGGTTTGAAATTGCAGCGCTGGAGAAACAATAAATAATCACCAGAGAAATCATTGTTTACCGATTGTTTCTCGTGCGTGGGGCATGGTGTGTGTATGTGTGTGTGTGTGTGTGTGTGTGTGTGTGTGTGTGTGTGTGTGTGTGTGATAAGAGAGCTCTGTTATCAATAATCATTATTGTTGTTGTTGCTGCTGTTGTATTGCTGCTTGTTGTTGCTCTTGTTGTTTGTTGTTGTTACTGTTGTTTTTGTTCTTCTTCTTATTATTGTTGTTGTCATCATTTTTATTGTTGTTATTACTATTATTATCATTATTATCATTATTGCTTTTTTTTATTATTATTTTGATTATTATTATTATTGTCGTCTTGCCCCATAGCCAACAAGCCATAGAGGTGCATAGAACTACATTACTAACAGTGTTACTGTTGTCTGCGTGTTTATCACATTTCAAATAAACATCACTATTACTGCTATCTCTGTGTTGATGACTTTTCACATAAATAATACTATTAGGCCTACTGCTGTCTGCATATTTATTACATGTGACATAAACAACACTGTCACTGCTGTCTAGTGTGTTTATCACATTTCACATAAACCACACTATTACTGCATTCTGCGTGTTTTTATCACATTTTACACGAATAACACTATTACCGCCGTTTGCGCGTTTATTACGGTTCACATAAACAACATTATTACTGCTGTTAATGAGCTCATCACATTTCACATAAACAACACTGTTACTGCTGTCAGCGCGTTTATCATATTTCACATAAACAATACTATTAGGCCTACTGCTGTCTGCGTATTTATCACATTTCACATAAAGAACACTATCGGCGCTTACAATATAGTAACCGTTTTAGTTACTATTGTATGTATACATCCTGATCGATCACACTGATAAATGTGATAAACACAGAGTTAAAACAGTTTGATGTCTTTTAATGGAGTCGTTGATGATCCATCGCCTAGAAACCTTCAAGGGAGGTTACTCTCCCCACAATAGTAATAATGTAAACAAATCATTACTTCCCTTAGATTGCAGACTATTTAATACATTACATCACCTCCTTCCTTGGATGAAAAGTGAAATTAAAATTAGATGGACAAATATCTCATCGTTTCCGTTTTACTTTTCACAAGTTTCTGACTTACTCTTGAAAATGAAAAGTGTAACAATGTTTTAAGAGTTTTTTTTGGTTTCACTGAAAAGGAATTCAAGTTAACAAAGTGAGATAAAAGATAAAGTGAATTGTTTCAACTTTTATTGTTGATGAATTATGTTTAATTGTTCAGACATTAAACTCCTATTTCTTTTTATATTAGTTACATTTTTTTTTCTTCTCTCCCTCTCAAATCAATAATATAGAGAATAATTCACATACCCAATGTAGAGAATACTGCACATACCCAGTGTTCTCTCTGCACTCACAAGATTAACATTTGTTATTTGTTATTATGTTGGTTTAACAATGTATTCACAACCATTATTCACATATGTAGAATTCTTCTCTAATACGTCGGGCATGATCCGTGAACCATAACAAACATACCTACAAATTTTCAGAAAGATCGGCCAAGTACTTTCTGAGACATTCCATGAAAAAAGAAAAAACCATTATGGGCCATTGCAGCCTTCAGTAACGGTTACAACGGTAAACTAAAACGTCGGGCATCATCCGTCGCCCATAATGAACATACCTACAAATTTTGAGAGAGATCGGCCGAGAACTTTCTGAGATATTCCATAAAGAAGAAAACCCGTTACAGGCCATCACAGCCGCCGTTAGTAACGGCTATAACGGTAAACTAAAACATCGGGCATCATCCGTGACCCAAAATCAACGTACCTGCTAATTTTCACAAAGATCGGCTGAGTACTTTCGGAGATATTCCATAAAGAAGAAATGTCGTTACTGACCGTTGTCGTTAGTAACGGCTATAACGGTAAACTAAAAAATCGGGGCATTATTCGTGACCCATAATGAACATACCTACAAATTTCAGAAAGATCGGCCAAGCACTTTTGGAGATATTCCATAAAGAAGGAAAACCGTTACAGGCCGTTACAGCCGTTAGCCGTACCTAGCGGCCCATAATGGTTTTTTTTTTTATGGAAAATCTCAGAAAGCTCTTGGCGGATCTTTCCGAAAATTTTGTAAGTATGTTCATTATAGATCGCAGATGATGGCCGATATTTACCAGAATAGCCATTACTAACGGTTAGACCAGCCCAAGACGGTATTTTCCTCTTTATGGAATATATCACGCGTATTCATGATAAGCTGGGAGTACGTTTTATATGCTTAGCATCTTGTTTTGGTTGGTTGTTGGGGTTTTTTTTTTGTTTTTTTTTTTTGTTTTTTGTTTTTTTTTTTGTATTCCTTTGCTTCTTTTGACTTTGAAAGCTAATGTGTCAAACATTTGAAATATAAGAATCGTGTAGTGTCAACAAGTCTGTCC
>JADBJO010001979.1:275000-292500 GCA_016801955.1 Conus betulinus | reverse complement strand
ATACAGATATAGAGAGTCGGAGGAGGAGGAGGAGGAGGCGGAGAGAGAGAGAGAGAGAGAGAGAGAGAGAGAGAGAGAGAGAGAGAGAGAGAGAGAGAGAGAGAGAGAGAGAGAGAGATGACACAAGGGAAACCATCTTTTCATTGACAAAAAAGCATTCGATTGCCCTTCTTAGCTCCCTGGACGTGGCGGGTCGCACAAAGCACAACAACGAACAAATGTTTCTCTCCCTTGCAGTGCTATGAACACGTGTCATTCATTCAACGCTAGAGCTGCTTTCTTTTCCAGTCTTTTTTTTTTTTTTTTTTATTTATTTTCATTTTTCAAACTTTATTTTTGACATGTTTAATCTTTGGATTATTTCATTATTGTTATTTTCATAATTTTTACGTATTTGCTTAATCACTACTATGCTGTTGTTATTATTATTACTTTCATCGTCTTCATTATCGTCTTAATCCTACTTCTCCTCCTCCGCCTCGTTTTCATCATCATCATCATCATCATCATCATCATCTGAAATCAGAATAGGTGTTTCACAAATATAACCATATGCATACACACACACACACACACACACACACACACACACACACACACACACACACACACACACACACACACACACACTCACGCACGCACGCACGCACGCACACGCACACACACACACACACACACACACACACACACACACACACACACACACACACACACACACACACACACACACACACACACACACACACACACACACACACACGCACACACACACACACACACACACACACACACACACACACACACACACACTCACACACGCACACTCACACACACACATTCACACACACACACACACGCAAGTAGCACAACGTTAGATTGCCATGTAAGGTCTGACATATGCATTGTGTTAATAAACGGGTCAGACATGTGCTAAGTCTTGTGAACGAGACCTTGTCCTCTACTCCTTCCTCTCTGCACAGGGTCTGAGGGGAGAGGGTTTGAACCTTGGCTGTGTCCGGTGGCTGAAGTGCTGAGCGGGGTGGTTGTCATGTCCAGAACTTGTCGACTTGTAGGGAGCTTTGGTGGCAGCAACACACACTTGGATGTCTACGCACGCTGCAGTTCACATATGATATTGAGGACAAACGCGCGCGCGCGCGCGCACACACACACACACACACACACACACACACACACACACACACACAGAGGCACGCATGTACTCGCGCACGCGCGCGCACACACACACACACACACGCACACACACGCGTGCGCGCGCGCGCGCACAACACACACACACACACACACACACACACACACACACACACACACGCACACACAGAGGCACGCACGCACACGCGCACACACACACACACACACACACACACACACACACACACACACACACACACACACACACACACACACACACACACACACACACACACACACACACACACACACACACACACACACACACACACACACACACTCACAAACATCCAGTATGCGCGCTTCATCATGGGTTTGAATCAGAGTTTGGACTTTTTTTCTTTTCTTCTTCTCTTCTTCTTCTTCTCTTCTTCTTCTCTCTTCTTTTTCTTTCGAACTTTCTTTCTTATCTAAAAAAAAAAATAACTAACTGTCCCGTCCTCTGCGCCACCTCAGTGGCATTGCAACTCACGCCGCTGATCCGCCCCCTCCGCCCCCCCCCCCCCCCCCCCCCCCCCCCCCCCCCCCCCCCCCCACCCCCCACCCCCCGTCCACACAGCCACAGCCGCAGCATGGCCCAGCCCGCCGCGGTTTCGACACCGGCAATCCCACAGGGAGCAGTCCATGTCAAGCCATCAAGAGGCAAGGCACCTGAGTTTGACCACTGAAATGATGTGAACGTACACGACCTTACTCAGTCCACATGACATGAACAACCATCCTGATAAACTTGTAAAAGGTATTCTAAGTAAATCCGCCGACTCACGAGGACAAAACCAATCACAAGACAAAACACGACGCGTCCAGACCTCTTTAAGGCTTCTTCAGGGGAGACAAACAACATGCAGGACTATGAAAACCAAGAACGAGCACTCACTTACCTTCTCTAATTCTGTTCAAGATGGGCGTTGTTTCCCTTTCCGCCTGCAGTCACTTCACGTTGAAACTAACCATCCTAATCAATCAGAAGACGTGAACGTCACACTTGTCAATTCCAAGATGGAATTCTGGCCTGTTCATTTGATGATGATCCCTCGTCCTTCCTTCTTCCTCTGCCCCTCGTGTTCCACCCCATCCTGTCCACCCACACATCCCCTTCTTGTCTCACCTGACCGGTAAGTGTTCTGCTTTCAATCAGTCTTTCAACACATAAAGTTATGTCTTTTACATCGACTTATACAATCACTCCTCTCTCTCTCTCTCTCTCTCTCTCTCTCTCTCTCTCTCTCTCTCTCTCTCTCTCTCTCTCTCTCTCTCTCTCTCTCTCTCTCTCTCTCGTCTGCTCGTGTGCGTGTTTTTTTTTTTTTTCCAAAGCAGAATCATGTTGAGCGTGAAGAAAACAACTAAAGAAGAGATTGATAACTGGCTTATAGATCATATGCGAGGCAGATAATTTGTTCATTCATCATTAAAAAAAAAAAAAAAAACACTCTTTAACATCATACTGCTTTCGGTTGTAAAGTTCCATTTCGTAGGCCTGCCTGTATTGGTTGTACTGTCTTATGTGTGAATTGATGTACAAAGATTATTTTTGCCAATAACAGGGCAAAATGAAAGATATTGCAACTTATAGAATTGGTGTTGATGTTAAAAATATTTCTTTCGTTTAACTAAGTTAAAAAAAAAAAAATACCAACAACAACACAACTTTTTAAAGGTATTTGAAAGAACTTGACCAGATGACATGGACAAAAATATTACAAGACAAAGCATGGAGCGACCTCTGATGTCTTCTTCAGGCAAGATAAACGACACTCAGCAAAACGAACATGAAGAACGAGCAGTCATTTATCTTGTCAAATTCGGCACAAAATGAGCGTTGAATGAAAACGAGGCTGTTGGGAAGGTGACAATGCGAGTAGAAATAGATGATGATGATGATGATGATGATGATGATGATGATGATGATGATGATGATGAGAAGAAGAAGAAAGAAGAAGAATACTGATGAAAACAATAATGACTATAATAATTTTAATGATGATGATGATGATGATGAAAATATTGAAGACACAATAAAGATAGTTTTACTACCACTTTTGGTGATACTATGACGACACCAGTTGTAGTATGGAAGAAAGGAGAAAGGACAGCGGATTATCGAGCAGCATGGCTGTAGTGGCAGCAATGTAACTTTCCAGTTACAATGTAACTTTCCAGTAACCTTTCCAGTTCTGACCAGAAAGATTTGTTGTGTTGACAGTTGGAAATACAACGAGTGATGCTACAGCTGTCAGTCAGACGTAAACTGTACCAGCTGCTGTTGACCAGTTCCTCTCTGTCAGAATCACATCAGAGGTCAGGAGTCGTACAATCACCCGCACTTCATTTACTCTTCCATGAATTTTAATTGTGTCCTCGAAGCGTTTTTTTTTTTTTTGTTTTGTTTGTTTGTTTGTTTGTTTGTTTTGTTTTTTGTTTTCCAGTCAACATGAGCATAGCTCTGTTCCATTTTGCACAGCGGTCTGGTCTCTTTCCCGTCTTTAATTCACACACATCATAAACTGTTCTTCCTTCCTCCGACGTTCATGGACAGGGGACTTAACACATTGGTGAGCCAATGAACTTATCGTGCGCACCCTCATATACTTTGTTACCTCCCTTTCTCACGCCAGACAGCCCTGATCGATTCAAGATATGAGGGGTAGTTTATATAAACCTTATGTTTAACTGACACAATCATTACATATGAAAGGTAGTTTATATAAACCATACATTATCTGACACAATCATTACATATCTGGAGATTTCCTGTCTCATTAATCAATCAGTCGACCATCAACAACAATCGATTCCTTCCTCCCTGTTGTTTCAAAACGCGTGTGTCAGTTCCCTGTTTGCGTTGGCTTTTTTTTTTTTTTTTTTTTTCGTTTTGTTTTTTTTTTGTTTTTGTTTTTTAAACTAAGAAAAAGACTCTGCAGGCTATTCGCAAGCTGTCTCTGTCTTTTTTTTTTTTTTTTTTTTTTTTTTTTTTTTTTTTTTTTTTTTTTTTTTTTTTGACAAGAAAAGATTCTGTATAAGTTTAATGTGTCATTGCAAAAGGCATTAGCGCGTTTCTGTTTGGCAAATACCGTAAAAAGATTTTTCATGTATGCCGGGATATTTTGAAGAGAGAGAATGTCTTTTCATTTATAGTCAGAATTAAAGAACGCTCTTAACCTAGTAAAGATCAAGGTAGGTATCTCTGCAAGTGCTCTCACAATAATCAGTGAAGCTTTCTATACACTGATATAGACACATGTGTGTGTGTGTGTGTGTGTGTGTGTGTGTGTGTGTGTGTGTGTGTGTGTGTGTGTGTGTGTGTTTGTGCGTGCCTGCGTGCGTGCGTGCGTGCGTGCGTGCGTGCGTGCGTGTGTGTGTGTGTGTATGTGTGTGTGTGTGTGTGTGTGTGTGTGTGTGTGTGTGTGTGTGTGTGTGTGTGTCACGCGCGCGCACAAGCTCAATGCGCCGTGAGTTGAATCTTTCGGTCTCCGGCTTAGGAATAATTTTTTTTTTTTTTTAAGTGAACAAGCAACAACAGCTAATTCAAAAACAAAGCTATTAGTGTTTGGTACAAAAATGTGGCAGCAAAGAAACAACCAATGTAGCAAACAAAACAAAGGGAAAAAAAAAAACCGAAGGAACAAACGCGAACTTAATTCATGATAACGAATAAGATATTGTGAACGGGACAGACTTGTTGACATTACACGATTCTTATATTTTCAAATGTTTGACACCGTTAGCTTTCAAAGTCAAAAGAAGCAACGAATGAAAACAAAAAACAAACAAAAAAAAAAACCAAGATGCAAAGCATATAAAGGTACTCCCAGCTTATCGTGGGTACGCGTGATATATTCCATAACGAGGAAAAAACCGTCATGGGCTAGTCTAAGCGTTAGTAATGGCTATTCTGGTAAACATTGGCCATCATCTGTGACCAATAATGAACATACTTACAAATTTTCAGAAAGATCGGCCGAGAGCATTCTGAGATTTTCCATAAAGGAGAAAACCATTATGGGCCGTACCGGCTGTACCGGCCTGTAACGGTTTTCCTTCTTTATGGAATATCTCCAAAAAGTACTTGGCCGATCTTTCTGATAATTTGTAGGTAATGTTCAATATGGGTCACGAATAATGCTCGATGTTTTAGTTTACCGTTATAGCCGTTACTAACGGCTGTAACGGCCAGTAACGAAATTTCTTCTTTATGGAATATCTCCGAAAGTACTTGGCCGATCTTGGTGAAAATTAGCAGGTATGTTCATTGTGGGTCCCGGATAATACCCGATGTTTAGTTTACCCCGTAATAGCCGTTACTAACGGCTGTAACGGCCTGTAACGGGTTTTCCTTCTTTATGGAATATCTGCGAAAATACTTGGCCGATCTTTCTGAAAGTTTGTAGGTATGTCATTATGGGTCACGACCGTTATAGCCGTTACTAACGGCTGTAACGGCCAGTAATGGTTTTTCTTTTTTATGGACGATATCGGAAAGTACATGGCCGAGCTTTGTGAAAATTAGCGTGTATGTTCATTATGGCTTAGGAATAATGCCTGTGGTTTTAGTTTACCGTTATAACCGTTACTAACGGCTGTGATGGCCTGTAACGGCTTTTCTTCTTTATGAAATATCTCAGAAAGTTCTCGGCCGATCTCTGCTCTGTCGTGCTCTGCATGGCGGCTCTTCTGACGTGCACTGCATGGCTGCTCTGTCTCACTCTGCTTGGCGGCTGCTCTGTCTCACTCTGCATGGCGGCTGCTCTGTCGTGCTCTGCATGGCGGCTGCTCTGTCGTGCTCTGCATGGCGGCTGTTCTGTCGTGCTCTGCATGGCGGCTGTTCTGTCATGCTCTGCATGGCGGCTGTTCTGTCGTGCTCTGCGTGGCGACTGCTCTGTCTCGCTTTGCATGGCGACTGCTCTCTGTCTCGCTTTGCATGGCGACTGCTCTGTCTCGCTCTGCATGGCGGCTGTTCTGTCGTGCTCTGCATGGCGGCTGTTCTGTCTCGCTCTGCATGGCGGCTGCTCTGTCTCGCTCTGCATGGCGGCTGCTCTGTCGTGCTCTGCATGGCGGCTGTTCTGTCTCGCTCTGCATGGCGGCTGCTTTGTCTCGCTTTGCATGGCGGCTGCTCTGTCGTGCTCTGCATGGCGGCTGCTCTGTCGTGCTCTGCATGGCTGCTCTGTCGTGCTCTGCATGGCAGCTGCTCTGTCTCGCTCTGCATGGCGGCTGCTCTGTCTCGCTTTGCATGGCGGCTGCTCTGTCGTGCTCTGCATGGCGGCTGCTCTGTCGTGCTCTACATGGCTGCTCTGTCGTGCTCTGCATGGCGGCTGTTCTCTGTCGTGTTCTGTATGGCGGCTGTTCTGTCTGTCGTGCTCTGCATGGCGGCTGTTCTGTCGTGCTCTGCATGGCGGCTGTTCTGTCGTGCTCTGCATGGCGGCTGTTCTGTCGTGTTCTGTATGGCTGCTGTTCTGTCGTGCTCTGCATGGCGGCTGTTCTGTCGTGTTCTGTATGGCGGCTGTTCTGTCGTGCCCTGCATGGCGGCTGTTCTGTCGTGCTCTGCATGGCGGCTGTTCTGTCGTGCTCTATATGGCGGCTGTTCTGTCTGTCACGCTCTGCATGGCTGTTCTGTCGTGCTCTGCATGGCGGCTGTTCTGTCGTGTTCTGCATGGCGGCTGCTCTGTCGTGCCCTGCATGGCTGCTCTGTCTCACTCTGCATGGCGGCTGCTCTGTCTCGTTCTGCATGGCGGCTGTTCTGTCGTGCTCTGCATGGCGGCTGTTCTGTCGTGCTGCATGGCGGCTGTTCTGTCGTGTTCTGTATGGCGGCTGTTCTGTCGTGCTCTGCATGCGGCTGTTCTGTCGTGCTCTGCATGGCGGCTGCTCTGTCTCGCTCTGCATGGCGGCTGCTCTGTCGTGCTCTGCATGGCTGCTCTCTGTCGTGCTCTGCATGGCAGCTGCTCTGTCTCACTCTGCATGGCGGCTGCTCTGTCGTGTTCGAATGTCTGTGTGCCCTTGGTACACCGTTGCTTCCACAGCGTTCCGTCAAGGGCGACATCTTCCCAGAAAGCAGTGTCTATATCTTTCAGCTTCTGAGGCTGGCCTTCAAGGTGTCTTTGTATCTCTGAGAGAGGCCTTCTTCGGTCACGTTGTCCTTCCTTCAGTTATCCAGAGAGCAGCATCTTTGGAATTCTGCTGTCCTTTACACGGACAACGTGTTCTGTGCATCAGATCTGGTTTTGATGAGTGTACACTCAATGCTGGGTAGGCCACACGTCTCTGGACCTGTAGGTTGGACACTCGGTCCAGAAGAAGTATGGCCTACCCAGCATTGAGTGTCTAGGTCAAAGAAAAAGGCCATGTTGCTTAAGATGATTTTCAATGTCTGAGACAGCATTTTTCTCCCACTCTTTTAAACCTGTCTTAATTGAAGCTGGATCGATGGATGTTTTTGACAATACCTGTCCTCACAAGATAGACCATATCAGAGTCACGAGTGCCATTGTTTTTTTTTTGTTGTTGTTGTTTTAGTTTAATATTTCACAAAAACTGAGCATTCTCTAAACCACAGGCGCCATTTAGAATCGTCAAAAAACGAAGAACTTCATCTGTTGTGAGGGGTACAGCTGGAAGTCGGAGTAGCTCTGCTTCACGTCTGTGGAGAGAATTCAGTCACTTTTGTGGCCATCACTACTCCCATCCCGTATCATTGATGCGTAACTGACATGTGACATGATGTGTGCATTCAAGAAAAAGTTGAAACGCAGCAACCTTGACAATGCGCTTAGTTGAAAGAACAGGAAGAGGTCTTTTGAGATGATCTAGCATAAATCATTGAGGTGAAACTGCCCAGTTTTGTTCTTCAACTATCGTTACACCTAAAACACGATGCTTATTAACTTGTTCAATATAAGTAGAGGAGCTAAGCGGTGTTTTCTGGCGAGTGGTCATACTCATTGATCTGGTTTTGGCGGGGGGTGTATGACCACTGAGTTTGAATGACATCAGTCTGACACTGTCCTGGAAGGGTGTCTCCGTTGTTTTGCATATTTCTGCCATTTGCTTGGAGTGACAGTGATCAGCAAATAAATCTGTTGTGACTTTATCATTGGATATGGGCAATGGTACATCATTCATGGAGATGCAGAACGGGAGGAGGACTAGCACTGAACGTTGTGAGACTCCATGTCTGACAAAGTCTGAAAAGAGAGAGAGAGAGAGAGAGAGAGAGAGAGAGAGAGAGAGAGAGAGAGAGAGAGAGAGAGAACTCGAACTCGAACTCGAACTCGAACATTTAATTGCACAGACAAACGTCCTACAATGTCTAAAGACATCCAAACAAAACGGAACACAATACCTGTTGTAAACAACAATATAGACAAATCATGCAGAGCTATAAGGAGGCACACACACACACACACACACACACACACACACACACACACACACACACACACACACACACACTGAAATGTAGACCTCAGCCGTACACAAATTAATTTTTTTCATCGACAGCGACTTTTTTCAGTTCTAAGCTTAAAACAATCTGTCAGATACTTTGCAATCATTAATGGGGTCAAACTTTGAAGGAAGCGTGAAATCGTGTTAAGGCCATTTCTCTGTATCAATAATGAACGTGGAAATATAGCTTCACGTAAATGTGAATATGCACGGCACACATAAATCAAATGAACTTCATTTTCCTCGCTTGCTCCACATAGTGGACAAGCTTGTAATTGTTTGTTATTATGATACCTATATCGATTACAGTTTAATTCATTCATCCCAAGTCTAAATCTTATTACTGCATCTCTATACCGTCGTACGTAAAGGGATGATAAGTAAGCTTCGTAACATAGGCCATCTTTAAAACTTCTATATTCGTTGAATCGTTCACTTGAACATATTTTGTCATGCCATTCTTGTTTAAAACAATCTTGCAGACGTTCTTTCAGGACTTTTAAAAAGCCAGCTTTGCTTCCTACTTGTTGTTCTATCCACACGTAACCAAAGCCGTACCGAAACAATTGCATCTTAACATCAGTATATCCATGTCTTCGTTCCTCTCTCGTCTAGCTGCTTCAGATGAACATACATAGCTTTAGGGATTCTACTACTCTCCATTTCTAATAGCTTTAACCAATATTTAACAGCCTTCATGATTGCATTGATAAAAAGAGGATGCCTGCCTAATTCCCCATAGATCATAGAGTTGGGTGTCTTTTGGCTGACTGCTAAAAAACTTCTTACATGCATACATATGAACACGCTCTATTTCTTTTACCTCTTTAATCCCCCATATTTCTGCTGCGTACAAGAGAGCTGGTTGAATTTGGCGGTCAAAAAACGTAAAAACACACTTTAACGTCAGAACATTCTATTTTCCATATGCCCGAGATATGCCAATTGTCTTTTTCCTAGCTTTCCGTACTATCTGCTCCATGGTTTTCTCTAAAGACAGTTTTGTTGTTAAGGTAAAGCCAAGATAAACATATGCATTGACCACTTCAAGGACTTCTCCATTTAAGTACCATTTCTCTCTCTTGCTGTCAGATGGCCTCCTTTTCTGAATACCATAATTTTAGTTTTTGTTAAATTTACTGTTAATCCTATTCTATTAGAAGCTTTAGCCAATACATTCAATTGGTTTTGTAATCCTACTACAGTGTGTGACACTAAAGCTATATCATCTGCAAACAATAGAGTAAATATTTCTTCTATCAGGTTGGACAGTACTATACCATGTCTTCCATCTCTCCTTAAGTCATCTGCTACTACTCGTTTATAAATAGACAGAAAATCTTGGGTGAAAGTAAGCAGCCTTGTTTAACACCCACTGGTGACTCAAAGAACTCTGTGTAATCATAACCGACTCTCACACAACAAAGAACATTTTCATACATGCTTTTGAGTAATTTCAGCATTTTTCTCGACAACCCTTTTCTCGCCAGACAAGCCCATAGGTTATCACGATTTACAGAATCAAATGCTTTCTTGTAGTCTATGAAGGCTACATAAACCTTTCCTTTTCTCTGAGTCAAGCTTTTCTGTATTATACTGTACAGAGTGAATATATGGTCTACCGTGGAATAGCCCGCTCGGAAGCCTGCTTGCTGCTCTGTAATTTGTTTAGTTTCCTCTATCCATGTGCTCAATCTCTTATTCAAAATATATGTAAAGATCTTGCTGACTACGCTTATAAGCGATACACCTCTGTAATTACCAGGGTCGTCAGGATTACCTTTCTTATAAATAGGCACTATAATGGACTTCGACCCAGAATTCAGGAAGTGTCCTGCCTCAAGGAGGGCATTGAAGTACTGTAACAAAAACGGTATTGTATCAACCCTTTTTAATATTTCTGCTGGGATACCATCCCACCCACTAGCTAGCTTTATTTCTTTTTAAGTGTCGTATGGCCTCACCTATTTCGTCTCTTGTTTATCAGTTCGTCAGTAATAGGACAATATTCAGTGGGCTCAGACACCAACTGCTGGCGTGGCACTTGGTCTTTAGTGTATTCAAAAGTGTCTCAAAATGTTCATGCCACCGTTCTTTTGAGATGTTTGGTTTGGGAACACACTTTCGGAGGACAGAACGAACAGTGGTCCAGAATTTTGAGCTGTCCGAACATGCGTCAGTAAGGGATTTTACCTGTTCCTTTTTAAACTGTTCTCGTTTTGCTTTTTGCATGTCTTTATATTCCTTTCTCTCTTGGCAGTATGCCACTCTCTTTTCTATTCTAGTTTTATTGTCCTTCGCATTTCTATACTGGCTCAATGCCCTTCTTGTGACAAGTTTCTTCGTCTTACAATCCTGATCAAATCAAGTAGGCTCTCTCCAGGGTTCATTACTACAAAGCATAGTTTTGGTTATGCACTGGGACACATTATTTAAATAACTAGTGAATGTTTGAATTGCACTCTCTAAATTGACGTTTATTAATGCTATGGCTTCTTGGAGAAGAGAGACGGCCCTCTCAGTCTGTGTTGCTGCTACAAGCACATCTCTTTTATCTTCATCCCATATTATTTTTGTAAATCGTTTTCTTTGTACCTCTCTAAACGTATCATTGACAATAGTTCTGTTGGATAAACATAGTTCCACCGGAAAATGCTGAGACAGGACTTCCTTCCCAACACACAAATAAAGGTCAAATTGTAACAAATCATGCGAACATAACATATAGTCAATGACACTGTTTCCACACGTAGAAACGAAAGTAAATTTCCCCTCTCTATCCCCATCACAAAACCCCCATTTAAAATAACTAAGTCATAGCCTTCACATAAAGTTAATAAGTGAGACCCAAAGAGATTTGTATTTTTGTCTTGTGATTGTCTTTCAGGTCCAGTGTACACATCTTCAGTTCTCTCCCATGGTTCACGATCACAGTCCAAGACTGAGGCGACCGGATTAGACACTCCTACCCTACTATTTAAATCCCCACATATGATAAAATGCATGTCCTTATACTTTTGTAATGCATTTGTCAAACACATATCTAAGTTTGAAATGTCACAGTCTATTTCAGCCTGCCGGTACCAAGTCGAATTTTGAGGATGAACGTACGTGCATACCATAACAACATCATGTTTTGATGATAATAACTGTTTTGAAAATTTACAGCAAACAATGTTTGGTAGCGAACACTCAATCTGTTTACAATACTGGGATAAATTTTTCTTTACAAGAACGATCACGCCTCCTGATTTCCTGCCAGGGCCTATCTGATGTGCAGTAGCAAAAAAGCAATCATGCATTTTGAAAAACATCACTGAGAAAGGAAACGTATCAACGAAAGTCTCTACTAGACAAACTATATCAAACTTGCTGACATAATTTACAAAACCTTGTTCTTTGAGGCGGGCCACAAGCCCACCTATATTCCACGTCACCACCTTCAGGCAGCACTCAGTCGTCTTTGTCGTCGTTGTTGCCACATCACCATCTTGGACGGCCTGGCCACATCCCTATCTGCTGCCGGTGCGTGGTGGTCCCTGATTGTTGATGCACTGTGTACCATTGCCCAGAGCAGATTTGCCTCGTAAAGCGCCGCCCCTGCCCCGTCCACCTCGCAAACCATGAGAAGGAGTATACGGCCCTTCGTGTCGATCTCCAGCATCGGGAGGGGTGGCCCCACGGCCAAAGCCCCGCGATGGTGCTGACTTGGCATTGGAACAGGGCGACCAGCCATCTTCTTGTCGAGGTGGGGTATCCAGTTCATCGTGACACCCAGGTGGAGAGGCTTCACGTATCGACCGTGATTGTTGTATTGAGGTACTGCTGCTGCCCTGCCCCACAAGAGAAGTCTGATCTTCACGGTGTTGCTGTCCCGACTCTGGCCGTTGTTTTCTGCTGGTCCTGGTGGTGTTGCAGTTGGGAGGAGAACAGTCGCGTTCGAGGGCGTGACTTGCAGGGTGATTGGTTGGCAACAGAAGACAATGCTGGTTTCTTCCCTTCTACTTCGCCTTCATTGTCCCAATTGTGACTGCCAACTTTCTTTGCTCCGTCCTCCGTTCTTGACTTCATTGTTGGTGAGTTGGTGTCAAGACTGGCTGCAAGCAACTGCTTGTTTCTCTCTTGTTGACAATTTGATTGCACGACGTCAAACCTATTGCTTTCACGTGCAGGAAAATTCCGTGCTGACTGGCTGTAGGACTTCATGATTTTTTGTGAGTACGTGTCAAAGGTCAGCACACCATCTGGAGTGTACAGTTTGTCATAAACAAGAGTGGCCCGTTCGTTTTTGGAATGATACTGTTTCATCACCCCAATTAACCCCCTTCTTCTGTCTCTCACAGTTTTGGAAAAATCTTCCGAGATTCCGAAGTTGGTACCTTTTAGTTTATGGGCGCGCTTCTCCTGACCCTTTCTCTGTCTTTAAAACTCAAGAATCGGACAACGATCGCCTTCCCCACTCTGTGTACTCTTTCTATGCTCACTGCCGTGTCTATCTTCAGACTGTTTTTGATCACTGCATCACCATCCTCTCACAATCTTCCCATGTCTCCTTTTTATCAGTATGTGGTATGTTATGAAACACTAAGTTGTGTTGTCTGTTTTGATTTTCTAAGTAGTCTAGTTTCTCTTCTTGTCTGTCAATTGTCTCACCTTGTTTCTGCACTTCTTCTTTCAGTCTGGAGTTTTCTTCCGACAGCACTTCCACAGTTTCATTGAGCATGGCGATGTCGTCGTGTGCTCTGTCTATCATGTCCTCCATCCCCTGCAGTCGTGTATTCAATGTGTGTTGTATGGACATGAAACGTTCCTCCATACACTCTCTCATCTGGCTTTGTTCTCTGATCAAGGCTCTAATGTCACTGTGCAGTTCTCGTTGCTCACCTTGTTGCCAATGTCATTGGATCTGTTTCTTTTTGGGCTTCGGTGTGGATTATTGACACTTTGAACAGCACCGGTGTCGGTCATTTTGAAAGGGCTGGTGCCGTTCTCTGTGTCATCTGTCATCGATTTCGTGGGCGAAACAGGTCCGGGATTTGGGTGACAATCTCCACAGCACACAACAAATGCAAGGCCACAAACACAAACAAAATAATGTCCAGTCTGTTGCGGGTTTTAAATGACTTGGGCTTTCAGTTTCTGACTTTGTAAGGCTCTTTCCGTCATAAAACTGATGTACACAGGAAGAAAGAAGCCGCAGGCCGAACGAAAAACGATACAGTTCACAGGCATGTTTGGACAGAGCTCTGCTTTGCGATGTGTTCACTTCAGCGGTCAATCACAGACTCCGAGAGAGAGAGAGAGAGAGAGAGAGAGAGAGAGAGAGAGAGAGAGTTGTGAAATGTTATTCATTTAATTTTAATTTCTGAAATGGATCACTCATTTTATTTTGTGTAATGGTGCATTGCTGTAGATCTCACCGATTACGCATTTCAGTCGTTGATCATGTATGTATGTATGATTGTATGTATGTATGTATGTATGTATTTATGTATGTATATATGTATGTAAGTATGCGTGTTTTTTATGTGTGTGTACATAAGTATGTATGTATGTATGTGTGTATGTATACGTGCGCGCGCGCGCGCGCGCGCGCGCGCGCGCGTGTGTGTGTGTGTGTGTGTGTGTGTGTGTGTGTGTGTGTGTGTGTGTGTGTGTGTGTGTGTGTGGTGTAGCCTGCGCAGTATGTTTGTATGAATATAGCCTTTATATGAGTATGGATGTATGTATGTACGTACGTAAGTACATATGTTGAATGTAATCGAACAGCTTATGTCAGATTAATGTTACGTCATAGTTTTGATTATTTATTTATGACGTATATATGATGTGCACTTTGAGATAGCCACGTCGTCTTGACAGTAACTGCTGTTTTTCTTCTTCCTCTTGTGTTCTGCATAAATGGATTATCTACTGTTATTGTGACTGAATACATTAATCCAGTGACTAAAGTGGACTTTCGTCGTTCGTTATGGCTGGAATTCTAACAGGTTATGGGCCCAGTACACGAGGCAAACTGTTTTTCGACGGCGACGAGAGACATTATGATCACTGGGAGGTGAAATTCTTAGCTTATATGAAACTTCGTAAGCTAAAAGATGTGATCCTGGCAGACGATGGTGAAGAAATTGATGTAGATAAAAATGAAGAAGCTTTTGCTGAACTTGTTCAGCTCATAGACGACAAGAGTTTTGTCACTTGTAATGCATGATGCAGCAGACGATGGAAGAAAAGCTCTGAGAATTCTTCGGCAGCATTATGCAGGCTCGTCTACACCGAGAATTATCAGTCTTTACACAGACTGACAAGCCTGCAGATGAAACCATCAGAGACAGTGACAGATTACATCATCCGTGCAGAAGCAGCTGCAATCGCCCTGAGAAGTGCTGGAGAGACAGTGAGTGATAGTTTGTTAATAGCGATGGTTCTGAAGGGGCTACCAGAATCGTTCCAGTCATTTGTCACTGTTGTCACTCAGTCCCAAGAGAAACATGACTTCAGCGAATTTAAAGTTTCTCTCCGCAGCTTTGAGGAGACGGAGAAGTCTCGAGTGTCAACAGCCATGGGTGAAGATTCACTTCTGAAAATGAAGCACAAATCGTCTGACAGCAATCGTGAATTACGTCAATGCTTCAAATGTGGAACTTACGGACATCTTCAACGTGATTGCAAGAAGAAGAAAATGTGGTGTAGTCATTGCAAAAATGCATCACACACCGACCAAGCTTGCCGTCATAAAAGCAAGACTAGCGGTAAAGGGGTAAAGGAGGGAGCCAACACTGTGAACGACAATCCTGACTCCACTGATCCAGATCCAGAACATTCTTTTCTCTTCAAGATGAACGAAGGGAGCAGACAGGAGATAAGAAAGAAACCCTACCAAGTTACTAGTTGATTGTGGTGCTACAAGCCATCTACTCAATGACAAGACTTTGTTCAGCTTGTTTGAAAATTTCTTTCAAACCCAGAGGACCATTTCATCGAGCTTGCGAATGGTGAAAGCAAAAAAACAATCTAGCAAAGCAAAGAGGTACCGCACATGTAACTGTCAAAGATGTCAGTGGAAATCTAGTCAGTCTTACTCTGAATGATGCATTGTATGTACCTACTTTTCCACAGAACATATTCTCTGTTCAGGCAGCGACAAACACAAAGGTGCGAGTGTGATATTTGAACCTGAAACAGCAAGCCTTGTGTATGAAGGTGAAGCCAAATTCAAAATCGAAAAGCAAGGTAGATTGTATTACCTCAAGACTGTCTCAGAGGAATGTGATGTTGATAATGTTAGTTTAACACAGGATTTGAATGTCTGGCATCAAACTCTAGGTCACTGTAATTTTTCTGATGTGTTGAAGCTAGAAGGTGTTGTTGATGGCATGAAAATTACAGACAAGGGTAAGCATGATTGTGAAACATGTGTCATGGGCAAAATGACAAACAACATCAGCAAAACAACACGCACTCGTGCAACTTGTCCTCTAAAGTTAGTGCACACTGATCTTGCTGGACCGTCACACCAGCATCCCATGAAGGTTTCAAGTATGCCATCACATTCACAGATGATTATTCTGATGCGTCATTTGTGTATTTCATGACATGCAAAAGTGAAACGATCAAAGCCACAGAAAAGTTTCTGGCCGATTCTGCACCTTTTGGCAAGGTGAAAACCATTAGATCTGATAACGGTTCTGAGTTTACCTCAAGGGAGTTTAAAGAAATCCTCAGGAAAAATCAGATAAGGCATGAAACCTCAGCTCCTTACTCCCCACACCAAAACGGGGCAGCTGAGAGGAAATGGCGCACTATTTTTGAGATGGGAAGATGCATGCTGATTCAAAAGAACCTTCCAAAAGAGATGTGGCCATATGCTGTGCACACTGCTGTGTACAATCGTAACCGATGTTACAATGCAAGGATAAACCAAACTCCATACCAAGGTTTGACTGGTCGAAAACCAAACATCTCAAACATGAGAATTTTTGGAACAGAGTGCTATGCATATTCCCAGCTCAAGCGCAAACTTGATTCACGATGCACTAAGGGTATCTTTGTAGGATATGATGCTTACAGTCCTGCATATCTTGTGTATTACCCTGAAAGTGGCAAAGTGATGAAATGTCGTGTTGTGCATTTTGTGTCAGATAAGCCAGACAGAGTCGATGTGAATGACCAGGGTACACAGACAGAGAACTCTTTAGATGATGGGTGGTGTGATGATGATGATGAGACCTCCTTCTGTCAGTCAACCCCATACCTGAAGAGCAGTCAGAGTGTACTGTAGGTCAAGGTCACAGAAATGCTCTATGTAATGTGCCTAAAAATGAACCTTTGGTTAAAGAAGGTCAAGGTCACAGGTATCCGAGAAGGCAGAGAAAAACCCCCTAACCACTTGAAAGATTATGAAACGCAGTTTGATGATGATGATGATGAAGTTATGACAAACGTGGATTATTGTTATAAGATGTCCTCGTTTCCAAAGAGTTATCAGGAAGCAGTGGGCTCAGAGGATTCTCATTGCTGGAAACAGGCAATGGATGATGAAATGAACTCTTTGAAGGAAAATAACACTTACACTCTGACGGCTCTTCCGGAGGGTAGGCAAACAGTGGGGGGAAAATGGGTTTTACACAATCAAAGAGAATGCGACTGGTTCAAAGTCCTACAAAGCTAGGTATGTCGCAAAGGTTTTTCAGTCAGAAAGAAGGCGTTGATTATACTGATACCTTTGCACCTACTGCTAATATGACTTCAGTACGTACTCTGATGCAAATTGCGGCTGAAAACGATTTGATTTTACATCAGATGGATGTCAAAACTGCTTACCTCAATGCTGACATTGATTGTGAAATTT
>JADBJO010001979.1:247500-267500 GCA_016801955.1 Conus betulinus | reverse complement strand
CATCAATGTAACGTTCACCAACACGCCTCCAAACTCTAGTTCGGCCGTCATTGTGTTCAAGACTAAACCGCGACTCATCTGAAAAGAGGACCTGGGACCACTGTTGTTGGTTCCATCTCACATGATGATGGCAGAAAGGTCGGCGAGCCAGCCTATGGGCTGCTAGCAGTCGTGGTCGAACAGCTGGGCGACGTGATCTGAGGCCGAAGTGGTGAAGACGGTTTCGTATGGCTTGACAGCTGAGGATGGTGTTATTTGCCATACGAAGCTGCCTTTGGATGCTGGTGGAAGTGGTATCCCGCTGCAATAGGGCCTGCCTCTCGATGAAACGATCTTCTCTGGGAGTAGTCTGCCTAGGCCGACCTGACCGTGGCCTCTCTTCAATGCTGTTGGTCGCCCCTAAAACGCTGATTCAGTCTAACAATAACTGAATGATGCACACCAAGTCGTCACGCCACTTCAGCCTTTGCAATGCCATCTTGTATCCACGCAATCGCCCTGGTTTTGTCAAAGGTGCTAAGTTTTCTTCGTGGTGGCATGGTGAGAAAAAAGGGCTGACAGTAACCAACCCCCGCGCTTAAAAAGCCAAAAGAAGGGGCATAAAACTCACTTGAGAGACTGCTCTTGCACGGGAAAAAAGAATTTTTCATTTTACACATCTTGTGTCGCCAGCAAGCTTGATGCAAAACAGGCACAGTTAACGCAACTTTGCACTTTTTATCCCGCGCGCGGTAACGAGGTCACCAAGACCCCCGTGCGCACTACCAGTTGACACAGGCTGGATTACACACTGCTGTGTGAGATTCCATCATTGGTTGCCGCATAACAAAAAAAAACCAATGTTTTTTGAAGGGATGAATCAACCCCCTGTGTGCAAAGGCCTGTGCTTAACTTTATGTGACTAGTATATTACGACAGTGTGCTCAAAATTTGTTCACCGAACACGATTCATCGGCAGAGGCGAGGTAAGGTTTACTTTACCTTTCTGCGTTTCAGATCTTGCGACGTCTTTCTACCGCCAACCCAAAGTGTGTGCTGTTTGCACCATTAGGCCCAACGAAGTAGCCACAACGTGAAAAAGGTTACCTCACGGCATCCGAATTTTTAGAAACATTTGCAACGAAAGTTGTCATCTTTGGCACTCGTTACTTCTGCTGGTGTGCGATAAGACTTGCCTTTAATCTTCACTTTCTTCTTCGAGTCTTGTGACACAAGTTTTAGTATTTGAACTTTTTTTTTATTATCAAGTCACACTGTCAGTTATATTGGTTGGTAGCTTGCTTTCTTTCCAAATAAGCCAACGAAGGCGACTATAAATGGTTTAATGGTTTCATATGAGCCACGAAATTGTATGGAATTATCTTTTGAAAAGTCTGTGGATCTTCAGGGGAAAAAATTGGCAGGCATATTTTTCTGTCTTTCTTTTAGTGTCCACAATCATCATGTTGATTGTTCTATTGACCATTGTGTATTCTTTTGAAATGTGTTTCGGTTCAGTTTATTGTTTGAAAATAACAAGTAAACAATTAAATGTAATATTATATGAAAATTAGATTATATCATATTATGTGGGGAAAGAATATAAATTGAAATATTTAAACAATCTCTCTCTCCCTCTCTCTCTCTCTCTCTCTCACACACACACACACACACACACACACACACACACACACACACACACACACACACACACACATACAGAGTGTCAAACCAAGCATTTGATTCGTCATGTATTGAAGCTGAATCTGAATTAACAATGCTTTTGTTATGTTAATTCAAATACTCGAAGCTGACATAACCTTACACGTGAATTTAAGTTGATAACATCGTTTAGCGTGTAATAAAATGGTTCATGAAATGGACGACCCGTCTCCTGCCAAAGAAGTGCAAACGTGAGCTCAGTCTTGCACACACACACACACACACACACACACACACACACACACACACAGCAGTCCTGGCGGTTAAAGAAGGACGACGAAGAAGAATAACAAAGAAGAAGAGAAGAATGCGAGAGGCAGTAGGAACATAAAGAGTGAGAAAAATCGCTGTAATGGTGGGATTATTAGAAGAGAGCGGAAGAGACGTGTGAAAATTATGTGAAGGAGACTCCCTGTGGATTGTCAGATCATACGCACGCGCGCGCGCGCCGCGCACACACACACACACACACACACACACACACACACACACACACACACACACACACACACGTGCGCGCGCGCGTACGCATGCACACAGGCACGCACACACACACACACACACACACACACACACACACACACACACACACACACACACACACACACACACACACAAGCGTGTACGTCCATATACTTAGGCACACAAACGCAGGCACACATACATATACACATATACGTACATATACATGCACAAATGCGTGCATGCAGAAACATATTCACACAAGCCCCACAGATCACACACAAGCACGCAGACAGACGCGCTCGCGCCCGTGCTCACACATACATATGCACCACATACCCTGCGCGCGCGCGCACACACACACACACACACACACACACACACACACACACACACACACACACACACACAAACACACACACACACATGTATACAGTTACCACACACACATACAATAATGATAATGGTACACCCAGTAAGGTAGGTACCCAAAGTCTGACCAGCGCGTTGAGCTAATGCCTATGTCAGAATCTGCTAAATCTTTGCCGTGAGACCTTAGATTCTCTCATTTTGGTTATTAACTCATGTTTCCATCAGACTTGAATCATGCGCAGTGTGGTCTCGAACCTTAGGGGATCTAATGTAGCGTATATGGACTGGTTCGCACGCAGTGACACCTCTTGATGAAAATGAAACTATTGTGCTACTGATTTTTTTCGTAGCTCCATTCATCTTTGTGGTTATCATATTACCATCACACGCGCGCCACTCATCCATCCAAACACAGCATCAAGACATTTTGATATGGTGTCAGAATCTTGAACGAACAAGCCGCGAGTAGGCTACATTGACTTCGAGCCAAACTGAAATTTTGTCCGGTCTGGGAAATCTGTCACTGAGCTGGTTTTAGCTGATAAGATGGTCGCCGCCGCAAGAAACGACCCCCCCCCCCCCCCCCCCCCCTCCTCCCTCCCCCCCCCCCCCCCCCCTCCCTCCCCCCGCCCCCCTTCTGACACCATATCAGCATGTCTTCATTTTGTATTGGTTGGATGATTGGTTCACGTGTGAAGTAGGCCTACCTGTCAAACTTGCCTTTAAAAACAAGGAAAACGGTAAACTGAAGTCCGCCGTTCAATCTAACACACACGGGTAGCAACTCAACGTCAATTAACGTACTTACCAAATCCGGTTAATTCCCCTGTAACAACGTTATGTAGATGAAAACAGAGGGGCTGTTATTACTGTTGCTGGTGGCGGTGTTTCGTTGTTGTTTTTTGTTGCTGTTGTTGTTGTTGTTCTTATGACTCATACTAACCTTCCGCATGAGATTCTGAAGAGTTTCCAAGCATAATCAGCCAGCACTTTCTCCACGTCGATGATCATGTCCGCTACCTGTCCATCCGCATTAGTACCGAATCATCGGGTTACATTTCATGCCTGTGTTATGACAACACTTTGGTGTCAACCCCCTCCCCATGGGGATGCCGTGAGCTCTTTCAGTTAAAAATGCCTTTTCTCTGACTCGTTTCTTTCATTCTTATTTATTGCCTCCTGTGGATTTCTGCCTTTGCGGCGTATTCGCTATCTTTTGCTCCGGAAAGTCTTATGGCTTTCCCCTCGTTCCGGTTTATAACAATCCAGCTTTTCTGTCGTAATCCGGCAACTGTGAGTCGGTAAAGCACCGTCCAAAATTAGTAGAAGCTGTCTTTTTTTGTAGTGTCTATGTGCTTATGTGGTATTTCTTAGGTATTTTATGGTGATGTTTTGCTTTTTATTGTTGTGTTTTTTGGTGTTGTCTTATCTGTTGTAATCTGTGAGGGGTGAAAATTTCAACAGCAACCAAAAAAAAAAAAAAAGTGGCTGGTGACCTTGGCACAGCCTCGCTTGGGATCTGCCTGATAAGGGTCAATAGTTCAGCGGTTATGGTATGAACTGAAGTGGGTCTTCATGTACGTGTTGTGTGTTGGGGGGGGGGGGGGGGGGGTTGGGTTTGTTTGTTTTTTTTTTTTTCCATTTTCATGACGAGTGTGCAAAATAAGTAAGTTCATTGGCATTTATTTCATTGTCGGGGGCGCATCTAGAGTGCGTTTCCCTAGGTTCTGGAAACCACCCCTTCCCTCCCTTCGACTCATGAGTGTATCTCCTCCGCAAGCCTTATAACCCCAACCTTCTCTCACCCTCTCCCTACCTTCAGATTCTTTCTGACTGATTCTAATTACATTTTCACTTCTCCTACCTCAGTTACTTGCTGAACACACAGATTTGCGCTTTCAATTGTTTTGGAAGATACCCATATCGCGCCACGGGCGCGCGCGCATGCGCACACGCACACACTCTCTCTCTCTGTCTGTCTGTCTGTCTCTCTCTCTCTCTCTCTCTCTCTCTCTCTCTCTCTCTCTCTCTCTCTCTTTTTTTTTCTCTCTCTCTCTCTCTCATACACACGCGCACTCACACACACACACACACACACACACATACATACACACACACGCGCGCGCGCACACACACACACACACACACACACACACACACACACACACACACACACACACACACATACAAATACACACACGCGCACGCACGTACATGTGCGCACACACACAAACGCACGCACACACACGCCCTCTGTGTGTGTGTGTGTGTGTGTGTGTGTGTGTGTGTGAGTGCGCGTGTGTGTGTGAGCGCGCGCGTGTGTGTGTTCGATTCGGTCTTGATTGTTTTTATCTGTCCACCATGTAAGTCCCGGGCAGGTTTCAGAAACTTTGTTGGACAAACCCTATTCATTTTAGAAGAAATTTAAATCTGAACGACCACAAATTAAATGCCAAAAAAGAATCCTGCATTTACTTTTGAATATGAACGGCTTGAAATCCACGCTTACCGCAAAGATATGTTACAAATGTTCAACATCTTCACGAGCTCTGTTTCAGACTCACATTTTAAGACATATCTACTGACCTTTCCTAATGCTTTGTGGTAAGCGTTTCGTTCTTCGCAACTCCCAACAAAGGGAAATAAAACTGCGTTCATGTTATCTAAGACTTAAGCTTCTTTGAGGAGGAGGGGAGAGGGAAGTATCTTAAGATTTAAAGACAATGTAAAACTGTGTTCATGTTATCTAAGACTTAAACTTCTTTGAGCAGGAAGGGGGGGGGGGATCTTACGATTTAAAGACAATATAAAACTGTGTTCATGTTATCTAAGACTTAAGCCTCTTTGAGCAGGAATGGGAGGGGGGGGGGGGGGGGAATAGGCATCTTAACATTTCGTGAGGCGGCAGCTATTTAAAGTGTCGACGGCTGTGGTGGGTGGGAGTGGTATAGAGGCAAACTGCTACACCCCTGCAGCTCACCACTAGGTCCCTTCACTTGATGGTGGGGCACGTCAGGGATGCATCTCTATTTAGAGGTGAAGTGCTTGGATTCCCAGAGCCCATCTTCAACCCTGTAGCGATGAGGGGAGGAGGTAAGCGGGGGTCAGAGTTCAATAGATCTCTGGCCTGGCATTCTTGCAGACCGTCAAGGGACTGTGGCAGGAAGTGCCTGCCACTCGGACATTGACGGCAAGCCACTAGATGTCCCGGGAGACGTGTCCTTTTCCTTCTTCTCCCTAGCAGGCCTGTGACTACCCGCAGACAGGAGACGTTCCCACAGACAGGGATCCTCGCCCCACCCCTTCCTGTCTGCCAGCAAGCCACGTTCTTCAGACTGACTCCGTTCAGCCAGCAGACCGGAGACGGTTCCAGACACAGGGATCCTTGCCCCCATCCTCCTGTACGCCAATAAGCCACGTTCTTCAGACTCTACTCCAGAGCGCACTGAAGTCTGCGGCTAACAGACCCAGACGACGCTCCAGTGGATTCCATCCCACTGGGGGATCACTGGCAATGAGAAGGCTGACGCTCGGTCCAGGGCAGGCAGCAATATGGAGCAGTTCAGCCACCCGGTACCTACAGAGAGGCCAAAACGATCATCCACAATCAATATCAAAACCAGCGGAAGAGAAGGCTGGGTGCAGACAGTGGTGCTGATCCATCCATCAGCTCCAGAGATATCGGCAAACAATCCTCTTCAGGCTGAGAACTGGCCATTGCTGACTGCTGAGCCACCTCAGCCAAATTAAGATTCCCCACACAGACGAATGTCCGTGTGACACTGGATCTCAGACTCCAGAACACATCCTCCAACACTGTCCAGCTCATGATGCTCTACGGCGTCAAACCTGGCCAGAGGGTGCAGAGCTGCAGATGCAGCTTAGGGGCAGCCGTCAAGACCTCTGCTGCTCTGCCATCCTGATCTGCCATACCATCACCTTGTCACCTGTCAGGCTTTACCATGACCATCTCACTTGTAACCATCACACTGTCAGGCTTTACCATGACCCTCTCACCTGTTACCATGACCCTCTCACCTGTTACCATGACCCTCTCACCTGTCAGGCTTTACCATGACCCTCTCACCTGTCAGGTTTTACCATGACCCTCTCACCTGTTACCATGACCCTCTCACCTGTCAGGTTTTACCATGACCCTCTCACCTGTTACCATGACCCTCTCACCTGTTACCATGACCCTCTCACCTGTCAGGCTTTGCCATGACCCTCTCACCTGTTACCATGACCCTCTCACCTGTCAGGCTTTACCATGACCCTCTCACCTGTTACCATGACCCTCTCACCTGTCAGGTTTTACCATGACCCTCTCACCTGTCAGGCTTTGCCATGACCCTCTCACCTGTTACCATGACCCTCTCACCTGTCAGGCTTTGCCATGACCCTCTCACCTGTTACCATGACCCTCTCACCTGTTACCATGACCCTCTCACCTGTCAGGCTTTACCATGACCCTCTCACCTGTTACCATGACCCTCTCACCTGTCAGGCTTTACCATGACCCTCTCACCTGTCAGGCTTTGCCATGACCCTCTCACCCTGTTACCATGACCCTCTCACCTGTCAGGCTTTGCCATGACCCTCTCGCCTGTCAGGCTTTACCATGACCCTCTCACCTGTCAGGCTTTACCCATGACCCTCTCACCTGTTACCATGACCCTCTCACCTGTCAGGCTTTACCATGACCCTCTCACCTGTCAGGCTTTACCATGACCCTCTCACCTGTCAGGCTTTACCATGACCCTCTCACCTGTCAGGCTTTACCATGACCCTCTCACCTGTCAGGCTTTGCCATGACCCTCTCGCCTGTCAGGCTTTACCATGACCCTCTCACCTGTTACCATGACCCTCTCACCTGTCAGGCTTTACCATGACCCTCTCACCTGTCAGGCTTTGCCATGACCCTCTCGCCTGTCAGGCTTTACCATGACCCTCTCACCTGTCAGGCTTTGCCATGACCCTCTCACCTGTTACCATGACCCTCTCACCTGTCAGGCTTTACCATGACCCTCTCACCTGTCAGGCTTTACCATGACCCTCTCACCTGTCAGGCTTTGCCATGCCGTGCGCGCCATCTGTCTGTTCAGCCGATGCTGGTCATTGAGGTTGTCCTTGAGGTCGGCTGGAGCCATAGTACGGTGAACGTTCTTTGTCGTTGCCTGCTCTGGTCCCACTGTTGTTTTTATTACCACTGCCTCCCAGACACACAAACTCGTCCGCTTATTAACTCGGTTCTGAAGACCTTGTTTGTGTGCGTGTGTCTGTGTGTCTGTGTCTGTGGTGCGTATGTGTCTGTGTATGTGCGTTCGCGCGATACACACACGCGCTCGAACGCGAACTTTTGTCTTCACTTTAACATCTTTTCTCAGAAAAGCTAGTGTGTGCGTGTGTGTGTGTATGTGTGTGTGTGTGTGTGTGTGTATGTCTATGCCGTCTGTGTGTGGGCGTGTTGATGCATGCCTGTTCATGTGTGTGTGTGTGCGCGCGCGCGCACACACACACACACACACACACACACACACACACACACTGCGTGAGCGTTGTCTGTCTGTGAGTGCGTGTGCATGTGTGTTTTTGCGTGCTTATGCGTGCGTGCGTGCGAATTTCAAAATACAGCGTAGCAAACTGAAAACTGCGCCGGCAACTAACCAGCGTAACGTTTCTCGGTCTGTCGTAGTGTTGGCTGTGAGGAGTCCCCAGTCCCACAGCATCACCAGGGCGCGCGCACACAGGCCGTGGATGGCAGGTGTCACATGGCCCACATCCTGCACGTTCCGTGCAGTCCACCGATGTTTACTGCCTGCCGTCCAAATGTCAACCAGAAACTGGTCCTACCCTCCTGGCAATTGGCACCACTTTTCCTCTGACGGAAGTCGAGAGCCAGTTTCATCTCATCATATCACAGTTAGCGTGAGCGCATAGAGACTGGGGGTGTCGTAAACCACAAGTGAGAGTTCCCCTTTGGTAGAATTCACCCCCGGCGGTTTTGGTTTGGTTTGGTTTGGTTTGGTTGGTTCTTTTTTGTTGTTTTTTTTTTTTTTCTTTTTTTTTTTTTTTTTTTTTTTTTTTTTGTTTTCACTTTTTCCTTCTTCTTTTTTCTCTCTTTTCTCTTAACTTCTTATATTCATCCTTTCGAGAAGTTAATGAGTATAATTGCAGGCAGTCATGAATTTTTACTTTTGTTCTTTTTTTTTCTCTCCTTGCAGTTATTGTCATCAGTAGGGGGCTTAATAGGGTGGTGTCCTGTGTATATTGGATCATAACAGGCACCACTGAACACCAGCAAAGTGTCTCGGCAGCAGTGCAGAGTCTCCCCTTAACAAGGATGTCTGTACGTGCCTCCTTCGTGGCCGGATAAATACGCCAAAGGCCACGTACGTTCGAGCGCCGAGAATGGAACCTTGACCCAGCAGCACGTTCGCCCGCCAAACATATTTCCGGAATGGAAGGACGGTTCTCGTAGTCGGGAATGCCTTTTGATTTGAGAAATGCCTGATTAACCGTTGAAAAATTCTCCATTATCTTGTCCAGTTGACGGAAAGGAACTCGAAGTCGAAGCGTGAACGCAATACTTGAAAACAACTGCGTTAGCGAGCGATCGAGTTCACAGATTGGGCCTGTGCAGAGAGCGTGCGATTCGCGTCCTCATTCTACGATCGTCGCTCACCGAATCCCTCCTCCTGTGTGTTGCCTCTTGATGACTTGATATTGACTTCTCCTTATCAAGGTTTGCCGGGGCTGAGGCTGGCCAGGCCGGGCTGTGGCTGTGGACGGGGATTCGGAATGACCGGTGTGGCTGCAGTGCCACTGAGTTGGCACAGAAGATGGGACTGCAAAAAAAGAGGGGTGGGGGGATACAGGACGCTGACACAGCCTACCAAAGTCAAACCACTTGAAGAACTTTCTTTTGAGAGTCGGAGGATTCAGCCGAACATGCACTGAATAGAGGAAGGTTCGTTCATGAAGAACCAGGGAAACAAAGAATACATACCAAGCCACCGTCAACTGCAGAACGTACTCGCTGCTTGGAAAGGACAACACTGTCTTTCCCCCAAGTCAAAGGCTGGCTGCTTACTGAAGAAGAAGAAGAAGAAGAAGAAGAAGAAGAAAAACCCTGACTGAAGCAGAATAGAAGAGTCTTAGTTGGCAGTTTATTGAAAAGTAGCAAACCAGACTCATGCTTATGCTGATGGTTCAAGAAAGGAAGTAATAAACCATGGAGATGGAGGAATCATGCTGAAGATGATCTGTCTGTCTGTCTGTCTGTCTGTCTGTCTGTCTACCGAAGGAAAGTCTGCAAAATCGTCCCAAGGGAAAAATACTACACTATCTACAAGGCACAGAGAAGAAGCAGTGAGAATGGCGGTGGCTGACGCCAAGAACCGAAGAGACGCGTGACAAAGCAGCCATCTTCTCCGATGTATCTCTCCGAGCAGCTAACTATCCTCAGAATGAAGAAGCAAAATGAAAAAAAAAGAAAAGAAAAATACAGAAACAAAAAAACTAGTTCAGTTCAGTTCATTGAAAAGCAGCGAGCCATTGACAACCAGACCTATGCTTATATACTGATGGCTCAACAAAGGAAGCAACAAACAAAAAAAAAAAAGGAAAGAAAAGAAAAAAAAACATTGTCACTGCCACGTCCGCACACGGTAGGAATCCGGTGAATCTTCTCGTACTGCAGCATCCCTGAGGATGAAGAACTGGGCAAAAGGAGGTGACTATAGCAAGCTAGAACTGGACCATCAGCACGTGTTCTGTGAAGACATGAAAACCCGTAGTGACAGACACACAGAGAGTAGCGTAGCCGACTAAACAAGACAAACTGCAGCTGCAGAGACGGCTCTGTCAGTTCTCCAGAGAAGAGCGAGTGATGACATGCGCAGGAGACCTGACTGCCACAGGCTAGGCA
Organism: Conus betulinus; assembly: GCA_016801955.1. Classification (NCBI taxonomy): domain Eukaryota; kingdom Metazoa; phylum Mollusca; class Gastropoda; order Neogastropoda; family Conidae; genus Conus; species Conus betulinus. The sequence continues at coordinate 257,035 of JADBJO010001979.1, read as the reverse complement.
CCCCAAGGACACATAGTTCCACAACGGAGACGTGAAACCGGTGTCCCTGCAGCACAGACACACAGATGGCAGAGCCTGTCCTGCAACACCTGCCTGTTCTTCCAGAACGAAACAAAGACAGCCACGTTCATCAGGCACACCGCTTGGCGACAAAAGCACCAGACCTGTGAGGGTATGCAGCGAGTGGCGAACTTCCAGAGAGCCATTCGTGTCCCCGTCTGAGGGTTTGAAGAAAGAAACTGTGCGCATACACTTAACACAGACATACATAGAACACGCAGCCCGACTTTTTCCCTTTCTTCCCCCCCCTCCCTGCCCCCTTCCTCCTCTGCTTCCACCTGTCTTCTGAACACACACACACACACACACACACACCACACACACACACACACACACGAAATTATCAAATGGTACACACCGAATACACACACACACACACACACACACACACACACAGATGCTGGTGTGGACATTGGACGTTCGACTGGCCCCAAACGCATCCAGCATTCACAAAGAGTGCCGGTGAACATCGTCTGAAACCGGAGTACTCAGCGGAGGGTGCTTTTACTGAAGTGATAATGTCTGGATGGGGGAGTGGGGATTTGGGACTTGACCGACAGAACTGGCGACTGGTTTTCCCAGGATTCCAATACAGATAATGGCACATGAAATGAGCTGTTGACGATGGGACGCGCAAATAGCCTAGAACATTAGTGTCAAAACGGGAATAATGGAATCTAAATCAGAAGGAAACTATAGCAGCAGCGACTGCAGCAACAACACAGCAACAACCACACTGAAATTCCATTCAAACAACATTAGTTTCCGAGAGATGTTTGTGACTGTCTGCTTTCCCTTTGTTTAGATGTTTCAGTGGATAAAGAAAAGGACATTTATTTGTTAATGCCCCGTGCTTTCTGTATGATACATCTTGAGTGAATAAACAAATCGTAATCTGTAATATTTACCGAAGAAACTGTTCATCTACGTACACAAAAAACTGGTAGAACAGAAAGTGTGTGTGTGTGTGTGTGTGTGTGTGTGTGTGTGTGTGTGTGTGTGTGTGTGTGTGTGTGTGTGTAAGAGAACGCACACAAACATGTCAACCAGCGCATACTGTACTGACTGAATAGGAACGAACAGAAAGAAAAATAGCAGACTATAGCAATAAAAAGGATGAATACGACAGAAGACTAGGGGGGAAAGTATCACACAATCACACACACACACACACACACACACACACACACACACACACACACACACACACACACACACACACACACACACACACACACACACACACACACACACACACACACACACACACACACACACACACGCACGCACGCACACACACACAAAAGCACGCACACACATACACGCGCACGTGCGCGTACACACCTGCATGCGCGAGCACACACACACACACACGCACGAACGCACCTCATACCTCACACTTTGATGCCAATGGAAAGCCATAGATCACATCACATTTACAGCACGAGAAATGTCACACTGGTCAATGCAATTTTAGCATGTGGCCCAAAGCTGCCACACACATATGACAGTGGTTGACTGTCACGTGAGCAGGACTTGTATTCGTTGTTTTGTTGAAAGAACTCGTACTCTTCGCTTGCAGTTATAAGACGTAAACTGTGAACTCACCATTTTGAAGGTATTCATTGACTGACGACTTGCTGTGTTGTATGTTTGTACGGGTTTGTACCGACTTTTTTTTTTATTGAATTAGTTCAAACTTATTGTATATGGATCTGAATGTTGTTTTGTTTTGGTTTTGTTTTGTTTTGTTTTAGATGTGTTGAATCTGTCTGAACTGGTTGGTGCACATGTACTTATATGGGTTTCTACGAACGTGTTACAGAATCTCTTCGAACATGTTTGTTATATGTATGTTTCTGTGAGTTTTTACAGATGTATTGTTGAATCTGAACTTGTTGGTGTATGTTTGGTTGAGTTTCTTAACGACGTGTAATTAAACCTGTCTAAACTTGTCGGCATACGTATGTTTCCGTGGATTTCAACATATTTCATAAAATTTGCTTCTTGTGTTTTGTATGTGTACGAGTATGCTTAAGTTTTAACAGACACAAATAGACATTTATAGAATGTCTTTATGTGCGTTTGTACAGGTGCGTTATTGAATATGTCCGGACTTACTGGTATATGTAAGTTTATATGGGTTTCCACATATGTTCTATTGAATCTCTTTGGAGTGGTTGGTGTATGTATGGTGTTGGATTTCAACGAATACTTTTACTAAAATCTGCTTGAAGTGGTTGGTGTAAGTATGTTTATACAGGCTTCTGCAAATGTTTCATTGAACCTGTTTTGAATTTGTTGGTGTATTTGTTGGTGTATTTTGGTATAAGTGCAATTCTACAGAAGTGTTATTGATATTTTGCTCTTTCTCTCAATGCAAGGACCCACTTTGTCAAAAATGAGGCTACACCGAAGAGTGCAGTGTAGTGTATTGCAGGGTTGTGGATGTGAATGCTTTAAAATTCGAAATATTTTTTGACGTTATAATTTTGCAGATCAGAACTAACTCTGTCCTTCGGGCGATGAGTTTTGTTCAACGAACAGACAAAAAATTTTGTGAAAAGTAAATCTTTCTTTTTAAAAAAAAAAATGTTGAAATTATGTGAAGTGCAGTCAAGGCTTTCCTGTTCGATTTTTCTGTGTATTTCTGACGACACTTACATGGTGTAGATTCGATAATCCAAAGGCTGGTTTGGAGTTGGAGGCCAAGGGAGCAAAACTTTGTCAACTTGTTTGTTGTCATCTCTTGGCGTCTGTTCAACTCATGTAACGTTTCCTTTGCTATCCCACCGGTTACTGGTTTCATGTGGAGCGAGTTATGCTTTGCGATGTTACGTTTACATACACGCACGAGCGAGCGCGCACGCACGCACGCACGCACGCACACACACGCACGCACACACACACACACACACACACACACACACACACACACACACACACACACACACACACACACACACACACGCAACGCACACACACACACACACAAGAACACACACACACACGAACGCGCGCTCGCGCGTCCACACACACACACACACACACACACACACACACACACACACACACACACACACACACACACACACACACATTCACATGCAAACGCGCGAAATCACGCACACACGCACGATGCACACAAATATACACGCAAGCACACGCACGCATACACACAACGCATGCACACAAAGCACACACACACACTTACAGACGCTCACACACTTACTCTCTCTCTCTCTCTCTCTCTCTCTCTCTCTCTCTCTCTCTCTCTCTCTCTCTCTCTCTCTCTCTCTCTCTCTCTCTCCCCCCGAATTCCATGAACTGAGAGTGTGAGGCAGGAGAGAGATGAACTGAGGTATAAGGCAGGAGAGGGATGAACTGAGAGGTATAAGGCAGGAGAGGGATGAACTGAGGTATGAGGCAGGAGAGGGATGAACTGAGGTGCGAGGCAGGAGAGGGATGAATTGAGAGGTGTGAGGCAGAGAGGGGATGAATTGAGAGGTGTGAGGCAGGAGAGGGATGAACTGAGAGGTGTGAGGAAGGAGAGGGATGAACTGTGGGGTGTGAGGCAGGAGAGGGATGAACTGTGGGGTGTGAGGGCAGAGAGGGATGAACTGAGGTATGAGGCAGGAGAGAGATGAACTGAGGGGTGTGAGGCAGGAGAGGGATTAACTGAGGTATGAGGCAGGAGAGGGATGAAACTGAGGGGTGTGACGCAGGAGAGGGATGAAGTGAGGTATGAGGCAGGAGAGAGATGAACTGAGGGGTGTGAGGCAGGAGAGGGATGAAGTGAGGTATGAGGCAGGAGAGAGATGAACTGAGGGGTGTGAGGCAGGAGAGGGATGAACCAAAGGGTGTGAGGGCAGGAGAGGGATGAACTGAGGGGTGAGACAGGAGAGGGATGAACTAAAGAGTGTGAGGCAGGAGAGGGATGAAATGAGGGGTGTGAGGCAGGAGAGGGATGAACTGAGGTATGAGGCAGGAGAGGGACGAACTGAGGGGTGTGAGGCAGGAGAGGGATGAACTGAGGGGTGTGAGGCAGGAGAGAGATGAACTGACGGTGTGAGGCAGGAGAGAGATGAACTGAGAGGTGTGAGGCAGGAGAGAGATGAACTGAGGGGTGTGAGGCAGGAGAGGGATGAACTGAGAGGTGTGAGGCAGGAGAGGGATGCACTGAGGTGTGAGGCAGGAGAGGGATGAACTGAGAGGTGTGAGGCAGGAGAGGGATGAACTGAGGGGTGTGAGGCAGGAGAGGGATGAACTGAGAGGTGTGAGGCAGAGAGAGGGATGAACTGAGGTATGAAGCAGAGAGGGGATGAACTGAGGTGCGAGGCAGGAGAGGGATGAACTGAGAGGTATAAGGCAGGAGAGGGATGAACTGAGAGGTGTAGGGCAGGAGATGGATGTACTGAGAGGTGTGAGGCATAAGGGGGGTGGCCTTCGACACCATAACTAGAAACTGCAGAAGACGATTGACAACCTGACATTATAGATTGAGAACCTGGAGAAGACGATGGATGATTTGGGGAGAGAAGAGGGGTGTGGAGGAGGGGGGGGGGGGGGGGGGGGGGCGTCCAGATCTAACTACATACTCTTTAACGCCCTGAGCAGGGAGGAAAACGTCACCAGCGCAGACTGTGAAGCTCTGATAAGGACCTCCTCATCAATCATCTGGAACTTTCTCATGATACTGAGCTCGATCGGCCCCAACTGTTTGAACTCTAAGTCAGACTGCCAATCATCGCAAGGTGTGTGTGTTCTGTAAACTGAAAACGAACATACATGATGCAAATTGAAAACTTAGGTAGACCAACATCTTCGAAGGGGGGAGAGAGATCTGCAAGGGCTGATCGCAAAGGGTGACGTGTCTAAATGCAGAGAGATGATGTTTCGCAGCTGGTCGTTCGGTGTGACCCAAACTACTTAGAGCTCAAAGTATCCAAAAGAAAACAAAAATATTCAAAAATTAAGACTGCTTTCCTGTCCCTCGCTATCAAAGACAAACAAGAGGAAAATCATTATCAACGAAAAAAAAAAAAGTGGAGATTATATCTGACCACTTTGCCACGGCGGCTGGGTAATCATCACAGAAGTTTGTCCGTGGGTATTGGAGGAGTCAACTGTAGGACGACACCGGTTTTATTATCCTCTCAGCAGAGCTGTGTCAGTGAGATAGATGCAGCACGTGAATTTTGTGTGAGTGCGTGTTTCCTGTTTGTGTTGCTTTGAAATGTGAACAGTGCTGTTGTAGGTAGGTGTGTCCTATGTAAATGAGTACAGTCCAACCTCGTCATAACCTGACAACGTGTCAAACAATAAAAATATGTGAACAATCCAAACTTTTCTCTGTCCTTCATTGTAACATCAATAGCGTGTCAATGTAAATGTGTCAACAATCCAGACTTTCTCTGTCCTTCATTGTAACACCAATGGCTCGCTCTATAAAACTCGCGATAGTGAATTTATCTCGAGTATTTGCTCCTTTAGTTTTTGTGTTTTGGCTGAGCAGGGCCGGATCCGGGGGGAGGTGTTTTGGTACTACAGCACCCCCTTAGGCTAAAAAAAAAAAAAAAAAAAAAAAAAAAAAAACCTCGGCTTAAAACGCTATTAAATCATGTATCCCCAGCTCACAGGAGATGCCGCGAAACAGCTTTTAAAATGTCAAAAACCAATTTTCGGCCGGGGGGCTTTGCCCCCCTGGTCCCCCCCACGGGGCTTTGCCCCTAGATCCACTGGGGCCTAGGCGGCCCCTGGACCCCGCCCTAAAACATTTACCAGCACCCCACCTTAAAAACTCTGTGATTCAGCCCAGCTGAGATGTTTGTAAAAACAAATTAGATCAAATATATTTCATGGGTTTACACAGTCTTCTGAAAGTTTGCTGTAAAAGTTTAAACACGCGGAAGACGTACAGGGGAAAGTATATGCCTGATAAAAAAAAAAAAAAAAAAAATGAACTGTGTTCGTATGTTCAACAACTTAAGCATCATTATTTCTGTCTTCTATAATTGATAAATCTCTTTTTGACCCAGTCGGAGATTATATATATATATATATATATATATATATGTGTGTGTGTGTGTGTGTGTGTGTGTGTGTGTGTGTGTGTGTGTGTTTGTGTCAGGTCCACCTTGTGGAATCCAATTCGTGCAAATCGTCCAGACTGACAACATGTTGTTACAGGAGAAGTGTTCAGGCTCTACAAGAACTGTTGGCGACAATATATATATATATATATATATATATATATATATATTGTGTGTGTGTGTGTGTGTGTGTGTGTGGTGTGTGTGTCATACACCACCTGAGGGTTTTCCTTATTATGGGCATCATAATTATGAAAATGGGATCGCCAGAGTAAAGGAGTTGTGTGTGACTCTAGCTTTCATACAATGAACATGGCGTCTATGTTCTACTTAGTGGTGACCTAAATCATTTATTGTGAACTAAATACAGATACGGTTGTGTTTGATAAACAACACGTGAGAGGGTCGTTGGGTGTGAACCGGAATGGTGATGATTACAAGTTTAGTGTATGTGGTAAAATGCTGCTGAATTTGTGTGTTGAAGGAGACATGTTCACATTGAACGGTCTGTGTCTTGGTGACCTCTAAATGCACCGCATACACTTACTGTGTAATCTCATTAAGGTGACTGATTATTTCTTATTTTGACATATTCTGTTTCAAAAAAAAAAAAAAAATATGACGTCTGTGAGTTGAATGTGTTTGACAGAATAGAGTTAAATCATTAGCCTTGAAATGACAAAAAATATTTTCCCAAGAACAGGCAGAGTTTGATACAAGTGATCGACTGGGATTTCATTGTTAAAGGGAAAAGCCAAAGCAGACTGCGTGGATAGATTTCCGGAAGCAGTAGTAGCAGTAAGGGAGATAACAACAAGGCACAGACGTCCAGGTGAAGATGGAGCGACGGGTCTCCTTGCTTACCGCCCTTTTAATCATGGCCACCACAGGTGAGCATTATATTGCTTGTTGTCTCCTGTCCATCTGTCTGTCTGCCTCCGCCCCTTGCCATCCATCCCTTCTACCGCTCCTTTCACGCCGGCTGTGTTTGGAGGTACGCACTGACAGCGATTATTTCACTGAAGATGATGACTCAACCTGGGCTTGCTGACAGAGAGAGACAGGTTCTCTGGTAGTGGGTTGAGTTAAACGACCTCACAGCAAATGCTTTTAGGGACAAGTTGTTTGCTGCAGCAAGTTGCAGCACGTAGAATTAATTGGCTGGCAGACTTGTCAGCTGGCAGGCTTGGTTGGTGTCTGTATCGGCGGTAGTAGGGAGGAGGTACCCAGGGTGGTCGATTTCCTCAGGCAGAAGTCTGGGTCAAGTTGTTCGTTTGTAGGTAGTCAATGTTTTCCTTCTTTCGTGGTCAGTCGTGATGATGGTGTCTTCCTTGTTGCCCCCCACCCCCCCCACCCCCAAGGCTACTGGGCGTCTTCGTGCTGAGAAGCGACAGTCCTGTGCCACGTGAGGCCAGCTCGGGAAACGTGCGCGTGAATCAATGTCCACTCGGCGCCCGTGAGGGACGTTCCCCCCCCCCCCCCCCCCCCCCCTCGCTCTTCCCCCCCCCCCCCCCCCCCCCCCCCCCACCTCCGTCTCCACCCCCGTCCCAAAGGGAATGCCCTGCTAGTCATGTAGGCCAGGTAAAGTCGCAGAATGGCAGCGCCTCGGTGCCGAATTGCCCACAGCTTCGAGAACCGTCCCCTGACGAGCCAGGCTAGACTCGTCGTGACTGCTGATGCGAGGAAGGCAGTCTGCACCGCTCCACGTCTGTCTGCCACGTAGGCGTCTTCTGCTGGTAATGCCACCTTCCAGCAGATACGGTCGCACGACAACGACGACGAAGACGATAGGTATTTTCAGTAGATAGGAGGTGGTGCGTCGCATATGTATGACAAATCAGAACGCGCTACTGACTTCTACAGAATAATCAGCCAGCCAGCCAAAGTTCGGCGTCCTCTGTGTCACAGCCGGCCTCCTGTCACTGACCGCTCCCAGAGGATTGCTGGCACTGGGACTGCGACAAAACGATTCCGAATGTGGCTGGGTACTGGAACGCCGGATTCATAGCATGAAGTGACACCTCCAAGACAGAGGAGTCTGTGGCTCACAGGGTAGTGCACTGACCTGGCATTCAGTAGGCTGACAGTTCGATCCCTGGACGTCACAGATGAAAACAAGCAGTCTCAGCTGCTGTCGTTTTGTGCTAGTCATTTAGAACAGAGTCATGGCCTAAACCTGTCGACGATGGCTCCAGATGAAACTGGAGAGTGAGAAAGTCGACCATTTCGTCCAACAGAGGACTTCATGGTACACAGGGGACAAAATGGAGGTACATATATGTGTGTGTGTGTGTGTGTGTGTGTGTGTGTGTGTGTGTGTGTGTGTGTGTGTGTGTGTGAGAATGTGCACCTTTGCTTGTAGATGCATACTACTTATTGCAATATTCATCTTCTTTTTTGGTTTTATTTTATGTTTTCTTTAACCTTTTATGTATTTGTAAGCGCTTAGGGCTTATGATGTAAGATTAAGCGCCATAATAATAATTATCATTATTAAGGACAGATTTTCTTCCTGACTTTTAGCCCTCAAAACCAACGTCTAACTTTCAAGATTGAAAAATAAAACAAATTTTGAACGGTGAGAAGCTGAATTAGACAAGATCCGTTGCAACATCGTTTACGGTTTTCGTCGGTCTGCATCCTATTATGTTTGTGTCGGGCTTCGTCATTTGCCAAATTCTGTAAACTTTCCTCCGATTGGTACCCGATACAAACCGCTCTTCACCATCCAAGCGCTGGCCATAGAGGCTGGAACAGTTGAAGCCAGTCAGTATTTTGAAACTGTTAGCAGTAGCACTGCACTGCTCACTGGAGCGAACAATGCCTTGTCCGTGAGACCCAGCTGATTGTTCCATGCTGGCTGTCTCTTCAGGCTTTCCGTCTGACGTGCAACAGGCCGAGTAGCCTCGGAATAGACCGGTTAGAAACAGATCCTGCGCCATGTCAGCAATTCGAAGCAAGCCTGTCCTGGCTGTTCCATTGGACGGCATGTTCAGGTGGTGGTGTAGTGGTGTGTGTGTGTGTGTGTGGGGGGGGGGGGGGGTGGGGGTCAGCTGGATACTCACCCTGCTCCAGGTTCCCCTTCTTCAATATTCTCCCAGTTCAGTACTCCCACCCCTGATCGATGCACCACCTTTCACGATACTCCTTCTGCTTACCTATGACGCGCGCGCGCGCGCGGGCGTTTGTATGTGTGTGTGTGTGTGTGTGTGTGTGTGTGTGTGTGTGTGTGTGTGTGTGTGTGTGTGTGTGTGTGCACGCGTGCGTGCGGGCATGCGTACGTGCGGGCATGCGAGCTTGTGTGCGTGCTGTGTGTGTGTGTGTGTGTGTGTGTGTGTGTGTGTGTGTGTGTGTGTGTGTGTGTGTGTGTGTGTGTGTGTGTG
>JADBJO010001979.1:242500-245000 GCA_016801955.1 Conus betulinus | reverse complement strand
AAAGTTTATAAAAACCTTTTGTGGTAGTTGAATCCGTTGGAGAGGAAACTGACGTTTCAAGCCATAGGCCCGTTGCCAAAGTGAAGAGAAGAGGACAGTGTAGACAGGAAAAAAATAATAAAGTTTATAAAAACCTTTTGGTGGTAGTTGAATCCGTTGGAGAGGAAACTGACGTTTCAAGCCATAGGCCCGTTGCCAAAGTGAAGAGAAGAGGACAGTGTAGACAGGAAAGCCCATGTGAGAATTGGGTGAGAACATCTCATTTAATTATTAAGTTGGACCAAAATAAAGTCACTGATCACTGTTCAGGTGTATTGAGCACACGCAGACACACACCACAGTTCACACCAACACACACACACACGCGCACGCACGCACCCCACACCCCCCCACCCCAAAAAAAAAACCGAAACACACAACACCACACACAACACACACACACACACAAGGAGAGGAATAAATGGAAATATTCACTAACTAGCCTACTGAAAGAAAAAGAAACCGGGGCTAAAGAGGGACAGGGAAGAGAGATTAAGGCAGAAGGGCCCTGGCTCAAATAGACGTCAGTGACTCTGATGTTCATCCCAGCTGGCTGTGTGGTGCCCAAGCGGCTGATGACAAGGCTCTCCATGTACTTTCTGTACACACGGTCTCTGGGGTTCTGCCACACCACACACACACACACACGCGCACGCACAATCGGCTTTCTCCCCCCCCCCCTCTCTCTCTCTCTCTCTCTCTCTCTCTCTCTGCCGGCCAAATATCTTTTACCTGCTGTTCCGAAAATGTAAAAAAAAAAAAAAAAAAATTTAGAGTTGTAATTATAAGTGATATGTTGTGTATTTTCATGTCTACCTTTTTTAATCACTGTATATTTGCTTATGAATTCTTTCTGGGAAATTTCTGGAATAGAGATGCCTCCCTTTCAAGAGGAAAGAAAAAGAAAACCAGCATTACATCATCCAACGTAAAGATGAACCGTCCCACGAGCGAAGGATCACAGTGTTCAAGGACAGACGGTACAGACGGACTGGCCACCTCTATGACAGGGCATACGAAACAAGTAGCCGGGCAGCACATCAAACCTTTGCTGGTAGAAACGTGTCACTGGTCACAGTCCTCGCACATCGTAAACTCACCTGTTACAGTAAATTACAAACAGAGTAGCTCTTGCTCCCATGATGAAAGAATTGCAGGCCATAACTCCAAACGAATGCTGCTTACGACACCAAAAAAATCGCCTCAGCAGAAGTGACAACACAGAGCGCACAGAATACTCAAGGAGACATCATCAACTTTGTTTGTTATTTACTGTTAACTTTTCTATGTTTCACTTCAGACTTCCTTTCACCTGTTAACGGTTAGTTTCGAAGTGGGATGACTACAAGCGGAAACTGCAACAAAATCAACAAGAAAAATTACTTTACCGCTGAACGAAAAAACAAACAATCACACACAAAAACGACGCGTTTCGACCTTTTTGGTCATCTTCTTCAGGCAACACAAACAACATTTAAGCCCATGAAAACGAAGAGCGAACACACAGTCGCTCATCTCCTCAAACTGGGCGCAGTCCATTTCGCGCCAGATTTGAAGAGTTCCGCTCACATGTATTTCACGCCCATTTGAGGAGATCTAGGTGGCTGTCCGTTCGTTCTTCGTGTTCATTGTCTTGAATGTTGTTTATCTTGCCTGAAGAAGACCAAAAAGGTCGAAACGCGTCGTGTTTGTCCTGTAATTTGTTTGCTTCTTTTCGCTCGGCTGTAAAAGTAATTTTTGTTTTAAGTTCGCCTGCTACGGGTATCTCATCACGACCCCCTGTCTAGATCCTCCAGTAGGATTCAGTGCTGTGTGGACGTCGAAGAGATGTCTCTCGGAGGCAGACTGAAGGGGGCTTCTGTGGAATTGAAGAGCTAGATGTGGGAACCTACACCGTATCTCTTGAAACTTGAAACTTTCTTTATTGTCACTAAACACCATTAAAGGATTTATGGACACAAGAAGGCGATGATCAAACAACTCATCGTCCAAGGAAATAATGATTTGTTCTTTTTACATAAAAAAGTCATTATGTAAAGCAGTCATATACATATTTCGCAATTTCAACCTGAAGGTCATCATTAGACATCAAAGTACTTATTTTCAATGAGGTAGCATCGTATATATCCATTTTGTTTATGATACGTTTTTTTAAAACGTATTCCTGATTTTATCGTAACGTTTACAAGAGTCTAAGAAATGTACCTCGTCTTCTATTATATTGCAAGTTGTACATTTCTGTCTTCACGCTTAATATGGGAATATCTACCTCTTTCTATTGCGAGGTCATGTGCGCTAATTCTTAATTTACAAAGTTCTTTCCTGTAATGTTTATTTGTGCATTTGATGAGGTACGGTTCAAGTCTATATTATTTACTGATGTCATTATAAAATTTTAACCTTGGTGCTCTTTCTTTTTTTTTTTTCCCAAAAGTGTATGTATTCACTTTGTAACTTTCTC
>JADBJO010001979.1:132500-237500 GCA_016801955.1 Conus betulinus | reverse complement strand
TGGGGGATTATTGCAGGTGAGTATCTTCCCATGAAATGCAATATGGCTGCAACGGTCTTGTCGTTTGACTGTCTTGACAGGGGGATTGTTATGGATGAGTATCTTCCCAGGAAATACAATATGGCTGCAACAGTCATATTGTTTAACTGTCTTGACTGGGCGATTATTGTGGATGAGTATCTCCCCAAAAAATACAAACATGGCTGCAATAGTCCCATTGTTTGACTGTCCTGATCGGGCGATTATTGTGGGTGTGTAGGTTTCCGGGAAACACGATAAGGCTGCAATAGTCATGTTGCTTGACTGTTCTGACTGGATGATTATTGTGGGTGGGTACTGACCCATAAACACAATAAGACTGTAGCAGTTTCTTTATTGTTTGACTGTCTTGAATGAGTGATTATTGTGAGGGTATGTCTTCCCAGGGAAATGCAGTAAGACTGTAATGGTCGCTTTAATGTTTGACTAATCTGACCGGGAGATTATTGTGTGTTTGTGTCTGTCTATCTGTCTGTCTGTCAGTCTTTCTGTGTGTTTACAAAGGGAAAGCTGTCATGGTCTCTTGTTTCTTTTTTTTTTTTTTACCGTAGAACACGGTAACACGGAGAACACGGTTTATTGTTCACGGAGAACTCGGTTGATTGTCCTGACACTTGCTCTCCCTGAAGACGAAGGGGGGGAGAGGGGGTGGGCGCTGTAGACATCTTAAAGGAAAAACTGGAAATCTCCTCCCCCCCCCTCCCCCCACCCCTCCAGCCCCCACCCCCCCCAAGCCCCAATGATTGAGCTGACCCCTCTCCCACTACGTTCACGGATTGTTGTTGTTGTTGTTTTTGTCGTTGTTTGTTTTATACTGATTGACGGTTGAGATAGGGAGAGGAGAGGGTGGCAGGGGAGACGGGGAAGTAGGGGGGGGAGGGGGGATTGTTGTGGGTGTGGACCTGTACGTGACCGATTTTACAGCTGAGAGGTCAGAGACTGGTTTCCCCATCTGGATGTCCCGGGGCTCTACCTCCAGCGGCGCTTTGTGGTTGAAGCCTGAAGTGGGGTGTCTCCCATCTTCCCGGTATGCACGTGCTGCCCTGTTAAGGGGTCGTGGTCGCTTTCTGGGGGTGCACACACATGGAATGCCAGTTGTGCGCGTGAAGGATCGTGCATGTGTGTGTGTCAGTGTTTGGTTTGCTGCGGGGAAACAGCGGAGTGCCACAGCTTACACCAAGAGGAGATGTGGAGAGCAGGCACGTGCACCTCAACGTTGTGATCATGTAGCTGTGATTGTAATGTGATGAACACTCACGTCCTCGCGCTGGGGCTACACAGCATAGAGGCGCGTCCCTAGTTGGTGAACGGGGATCCCTCAAGCCTTGCGCTTGTAGGGGGGGGGGGGGGGGGGGGGGGGGGGCATTGGATAGTACGGAAGAAGGTGTCGCAATCCAGCATAGCCTAAGAGAAGGAAAACTTGGCGTCCAAACCCGCACTGTCTGGTGCACGTTAGTCCCGAATTAACGGGGTAACTAGACAACCACGAGCTGCTCTGAAATCGGAATGTGTCGGCTGAGGCCAGCGGGCAGACCTCCTGCAGAGTCACAGGCACAGGAGAAGACAAGACACTTTGCATCTCACCCAATTTGGCTATGCAGACTGATATTCGACGGGTATGGTGCTCGTTCTGTGATTCTCCAGGCGGTGACAGTGCCGGGCCTCCAGCCTTAAAGGGGCCCAACCACAGCGACTGGAGAAGCAAAACAGGAAGAGAACAGGAAGTGGAAACGCCAGACGTGGCCCAGTCCGGTTTGGGGTCCAGGAGAACCTGGGGGGGACCGGCGGTGTCTCTGCGGCAGACTGCTGACTTCGCCTTACTACCCTGATTGAGGATCTAGCATGGCGGCGGGAACATGAAAGAAAAGAAAAGCCGATACTGGCGATCCCGACAGAACCAAACCAAGGGCATAAACTTGAAGTAGTCATCGAAATTAAGGTCACTATGACAGCAACGCATGAAGGGCCATGGAATGTTAGATATTTAACGCTAACCGATGAGGACAGAGATGATGAAGAATATGCTGCTGCGGATTTCCGTTCAGGTCTCAGACTGCATTACAGGGCTGTACGCGATACCTAATGAAAAAAAAAAAAAAAAAAAAAAAATCCATATCCCGGCGTCAACCAGCCCGAGAGGTACAGACACCTGCAATGTTGGTCAAGAAGTTTGAGCAACTCCCACAGAGACGCATCCATTACGTGGATGGAACTCGACTGTGTGGTCCCAGTCTTCCCAGCTGACCCCGTAGCGAACTCAGCTCTGGATAGGAGCCGATCGGGACAGAAAAAGATACCGCATAAATCGCTCTGCTAGGAGAATCGAACCCACGACGTCCAAGCCGAGAGTCCGCAAGGCTTACCACTTCGCCACGGCGGCTGGTAGATCACTGAAGACTTGAATGGATTGCCCGAACTTCACTCAGGTGAGTTGTCCTGATTCTGGAATGATTTTTCCCCCAGATCGCTGAAGACTTACATGGACTGCCTGAACGTTACACTGATGAGTGTCCTGACCCCGAGTTGAGGTCTCTTCTTTCCAACCAGTATCAGCATCACTGTGAGTTTATTCTCTCTTTCTCTGTCTCTCTCTCTCTCTCTCTCTCTCTCTCTCTCTCTCTCTCTCTCTCTCTCTCTCTCTCTCTCTCTCGTCTCTGTCTCGTCTCTGTCTCTCTCTCTCTCTCTCTCTCTCTCTCTCTCTCTCTCTCTCTCTCTCTTTTTTTTTTTCAATTGTTTGCAGCGAACCTTAGAAGAGTCGAATGACCAAATGTGTGTGTGTGTTTGTTTTTTTTTTCTGTAACAAAAATGAAAATGAGAATGATAGTAATGACGCAATTTATTCGGGGCCGTGCGTGCTGCGATGTTGACCTTCTTCTTCTCTCCCCTCTCTCCATCTCTCCCGCCTCTCTCTCCCCTCTCCTCTCATTCTCTCCCTCCCCGTCGCTCTCCACTCTCCCACTCTCTCCCTCTCTCTCCCTCTCTCCCCCTCCCTCCTCCTCCCTAAAACTCTCTCTCTCCTCTCTCTCATCCTCTCTCCCTCTCTCTCTCTCTCTCTCTCTCCTCTCTCTCTCTCTCTCTCTCTCTCTCTCGAATCTCCTCTCTCTCTCTCTCTCTCTCTCTTTCTGCAAAACCACGAACCGGAAAGTTTTGTTGGTTTTATTAAGATAAACAGCTATATCTCTCATCTGGAAGGCTCTTCAGTCTCTCTATCCTCTCTCTCTCTCTCTCTCCTCTCTGCATAACCACGAACCGGAAGTTTTGTTTTTATTAAGATAAACAGCTATTGGAAGGTCAGTCTATATCCCTTTCTCATTATGATAACCGGAAGAACTTGACAGGTTTCAAACTTTTTCAACATTCTCACCATTTAAGCGATGATAGGAGGGGGGTTGGGGGGGGGGGGGGTAGTGCAGGAATGCTTTTTTGAGGTTTCTGGTTGATGGCGATAGTCATCTAGTTAGTCTCTAATGGATCCATACCTGGTGATTTCCCACTGATCCTCTGTTGTGATATAAATAAAAGCTCTTGGAATGACTACTTTTAGTAGCAGAATGGGAGAGAGGGAAGGGGATGTGTGTGTGTGTGTGTGTGTGTGTGTGTGTGTGTGTGTGTGTGTGTGTGTGTGTGATGTGTGATGTGTGTGTGTGTGTGTGTGTGTGTGTGTGTGTGTGTGTGTGTGTGATAGGTCGGGAGAGAGAGATGGACAGAGAGGTTGGAGGCATCAAAGAGAGAGAGAGAGGGGGGGGGGGCAAAGACACAGGGAGGGAGCGAGAGAGACGTGGAGAGAAACAGGGAGAAAAAAATGAGACAGGGTGAAGCAATAGAAAGAGAGGTGAGAGAAAGAGAGGAAAAAAAAAGAGAAATGGAGATCAGACAGACAGACAGACAGAGACAGAGAGAAATGACGAAGAGAGATGGAGACAAAGCGAGAGCGAGGGCGAGAGAGAGAGAGAGAGAGAGAGAGAGATGACGAAGAGAGAGAGAGAGAAAGGACGAAGAGAGAGAGAGAGGGGGGGGGGGGGGGGCGACAGAGAAACAGAGGGAAAAGCGAGAGAGAAAGAGAGAGAGGGAGAGAGAATCAATTTCTGAACACAGACTCCCCCTACAGGTGGCGCTGGCTCCGACTGCCCCGATGACGCGGAGGATGCCTTGATGGAATGCAACGGCTATCTCCAGCACGTGAACCCCCGATGACAAGGCTGTGTTCTGCAGGTGAGGGCCCCCATCACCGTCACTGACACCACTAGCAGGAACAGCAGGCGGTTGGGGATGGGGGGTGGAGGGGGGGGGGGAGGGGGGGGGGGGGGAGAGAAGATCAGCACGCAGTGCAGACCTAGGCCAACCAGCACAATTTGGAAGACGATGGCGATGATGACAATGGTAACATCAACGCAATGATAACAACAGTAGCACTCGAAACGGTAGTAACAGAAAACATTCACAAGGACATCAGGTACACTGCTACTACTCCTTATGATTAGCAATAAGGAAGATGATGATGATGCTGCTGCTGATGATGATACATTGTGATGAAGAAGGTAATAATGACGATTTTGGTCAACGTACTGAACAAACGATATTAACAGATGATCGTTGTTAAAAACAATAACGATAACGGTTATAATCAAGTGTCTTGTCCTGTACTTTGTCCCTAAATTGGCGGTAACTAACCCCATCTCTTTCTATTTTCATTTTTCTCTTTTTTTTTCATAATCAATGTAATCGACATTCCTGTGGGTATTTGTATGAGACTTCTATGTGTGTGCACTCGCGCGTTGCGATGTATGTGTCTGTTAGAGAGAGAGAGAGAGAGAGAGAGAGAGAGAGAGAGAGAGAGAGACGAACAAACAGCACGCCCGTAAGTGTGTGTGTGTGTGCGCACGCGCGTGAGCGTGTGCGTTCGTGCGTTCATGTATATGTGCTGGTTATTAGTAACAAAACCCGTTAAGAGTTTAAGTCTCATGATGAACTGGTTTCAGTCAGCCGGCACTAATACACCTGTTGGTGCAGAAAATCTCGGAAGTACCTGGGGTGTATGAAAGAACTCCTGCAGAGGTGTAAGAACGACTCACGATTCGCCGCCTTTCCCTCCGGGGCCACCGAGCAGATGCAAGCGCAGATCGACTCCTTTTGTGGCGCCAGTGGTGAGTCATCAGTGTTCGTATAGACCATTACGGAAGTAGCTCCACAGTAGCGCAGGGCCACCTGCGGTTGGTAGCCTCGGGGTATCCTGATAACGACCAGTCCCTGGCGCATAGTCGATGGGGACTTACCACTATCAGGCCACCCCAAGGCTACCCACTACAGGTGACCCTGCACTGCCGTGGAGCCCACTTCAGCTAGGGTCTATACGACTGTGGGACAAGACAGCTCTGGGTGTGAATGTGTGTTGGAGAGCTAATGGCGTGGATGTACTGCCACTGAGAAGCCACTGACAACACCAGAGCTGTGTATGGGGAAAGAAAATACAGCGTATAGCCAGTCATGTCGTTCCAACTTCACATCAATGTCCATAGCATCGTTAGAACTGACTGCATCCTTCACCATGTGATAAAGCAGAATATCAAAAGATTGAAAAAGAAAACAAATAAGATAAAAAAAAATCCATTTCAAAACTAATTCTTAGTGGGTCCGCCAAACAACAGGGACAAACAAATGACAAGACAAAACACGATGCGTTTCGACCGCTTAGGTCTTCTTCAGGCAACATAGATAACATTCAGGACAATAACAATGAAGAACGAGCAATCACTTATCTCCTCATGTTCGGCGCAAGATGCCACTCCCCATCCCACCCCCTCCCGTCCTTCCTCCCCTCCTATCGCTGTTTGAACCAGACACCACTACCATCTCGCGGCTTACAAAAAAAAAAAAAAAAAAAAAAAAAAGAGACATTAAAAACATTATTTGAAAGAAACTTTGTTATCATTCCGCCGGACAAAACGAACACACTAATTCAACGTCCATTTTGCGCCCAATTTGAAGACACAAGTGATTGCTCGTTCTTCGTTTTCATTGTCCTGAATGTTGTTTGTCTCTGTCTGAAGAAGACCAAAGAGGTCGAAACGCGTCGTGTTTTGTCCTGTAATATGTTTATCCCTTTTTTTTCGGCGGAGTCATGATAATTTTTCTTTCAAATTTGTTTTCAATTTCCGCCGTTTCAATTTCGAGATGATAGTGACGGTTTTTTTACTGATGTGTTTAACAAAGTAAGTCTATGTAAACAAATTGTTTTGGTTTTCCCCCTGTGTGTGTGTGTGTGTGTGTGTGTGTGTGTGTGTGTGTGTGTGTGTGTGTGTGCGCGCGCGCGCGCGCGCGCGTGTGTGTGTGTGTTTGTGTGCACGTGTGTGCATGCGTTTCTCCGTGTGTGTGTGTGTGTGTGTGTGTGTGTGTGTAGTTCTGATGTGACAAATCAAGTCTATGTGATCACTTTGTTTCGGTTTTCCATGCGTGTATGCGTACGTGCATGCCTCTATGTTTGGGGGGAGGGGGGGGGGGGGCAGGTAGTTTGTGGAGGTGGTGGTGGTGGGGTTGTCGGGGGTGGGGTTTCTTTTTACTCTACGATAGCTTTATATGAAATGTTGACTTTTCTTTTCAAATGCCTTTTGTTTGGAGATTTTTTTTTTAATGTACATTATTTTGTTGACAATACCTTTTCAGACGAAGCCAGACAGGCACAGCCAAGGGCGAGAACCCGTTACCCTCTGTACATGCCGTGACGTGCTGGACTCAGATGGTGTCTTCACACGATGGCCGTTTTGTGGATTCGTGTGTTGCCACCTTTAGCGCACCTCTTTGTGCGCGCGCACACACACAGGAACAGACTGTGGCGAGAACGAGATCCATTTTTTGAGATCAGCAACGAAGAAGAAAGACTGGCACTGGAAACTGCTGACCTGTACAATAATAGCTAACTACTAACCTTTTAAATGAGAAATGAAGATCCACGTGGAAAACAACCTCACAAAATTTGGCCTTAAAAGGCTAAAAGAAAACAAGAGTGATGTAATCATGACAACAATGAAGATGACAGTCACCCCTTTTATCATAACAACAATGAAGATGATAGTCACCACCATTATCATGACAACAATGAAAATGGTAGTCACCCCTTTATCATAACAACAATGAAGATGATAGTCACCACCATTATCATGACAACAATGAAGATGATAGTCACCACCATTATCATGACAACAGTGAAGATGATAGTCACCACCATTATCATGACAATAATGCCAATAAGAGCAGAGTAATCAGGATAACAGACACTGCCAGTAACAGAAAAGAAATGGGGATAGCATACACCACAAAAAAAATACTTCATGATGCAATTAATGATGAAATTGATAACAATAAAATTGATGATGATGATGATTGTTGTTTTTATTATCATCAATAATGTTCGTGTTATCGTCACTATCATCATCGTCGTCGTCGTCGTCGTCGTAGCCATCACCATAACGTGCCAAATGATGAAAGATATCTTGTAATTGGCAGTACGTCAAAAAGTATATTATCACTTGCCTTACACCTTTGCTCCACGTTGATTAGACTATTGTCACCATAACAGTAATTCGGTTTGTCACCTCTTTAATGCTACCTCTTTTTATTTCAATCATTTTCTTTCAGCACCATTGCCCACCTGATCAGACTACTGTTCAGTTTGCGTTCGCATCCCATTCTTCGCTCCCCCCCCCCCCCCCCCCCCCCCACCCCCACCCCGAAGAAAGACAAAAATAGCATCAACATTTCAGCCAGCAGCAGTAGAATGCATATGTCATTGACCCTTCTTTGTAGACTGACCATCAACTGTACAGCTGTAATGGCTCATTTGTCCTGAGTACAGAGGTTTCTCAGTGTCTGCCAATGTGCACCATGAACGGTGCGTGAAACTGCATCTTCAGCTCATCGTTCAGTCGATGAATGAAATCTGTCTGACAATTCACCAGCTTCACGGGACGCGCTCAGTTGTTAGTTTGTGCTGAGATAATATCTAATTCATTGCTTGGGATGCATAGGTCGAGTGCTTGATGGATTGAATACAGTGAGGCAGTCAAGTGCCAGTTGTTATTCGTCGAACATCAAAACGACCTTCATCATGTTTGCAACTGGAGCGAGCGAGCGAGCGAGCGAGCGAGAGAGAGAGAGAGAGAGAGTGTGTGTGTGCTCTAGAATTGTATACAGGAGAGAGACAAAGAGAGTGCTCTAGAGTTGTAGGCCTATACAGGTGAGAGAGAGAGAGAGCAAGGACTCTTTCAATACATAATCGCTCAAGGTCACTGTCCAGACAACCAAATGAAGACCTATGCACACTCTCCTGACCTTGACCTTGACCTTGACAATCGTTGTCCACCCTGGTAACTGAAGGTGTTGGTGACCAATATTTTCAAGTAGCCTGTAAAGGTTCAGAAAGAGGCAGTAGGTTACATTCCAACGTGATGTCTGCATCCCTTCCCTGTACAGGTTAAAATCGAAACGTTAAGTGTCGGTTTGATACCAACATAAATGACGTGGAACTGCGCTCGCATTTGAAGAGAGTAAAACTTTCTCTGTTTACCTTGAAATCCTTGCGTCGTTTGTTTATTATGTGTTTGTCTCATGTCATTTCTCTGACTTTTTTTTCAT
This sequence comes from Conus betulinus, assembly GCA_016801955.1. Lineage (NCBI taxonomy): Eukaryota > Metazoa > Mollusca > Gastropoda > Neogastropoda > Conidae > Conus > Conus betulinus. The sequence goes on along the minus strand of JADBJO010001979.1, from coordinate 228,833 downwards.
TTCTTTTCTTTTCTTTCAAACTGTTGAACAGTCCTGACTGATTGCCACTACGAACGAGGCACTGGAAGACAGGACACACATGTTCCATTATTTTCTTTTTTTGTCAATGAATTATTGAAATCTGATCACATTCCAATTTACACACATATACTCTCTCTCTCTCTCTCTCTCTCTCTCTCTCTCTCTCTCTCTCTCTCTCTCACACACACACACACACACACACACACACACACACACACATACACACACACACACACACACACACACACACACCACCCGCGCGCGCACACACACACGCGCGCGAACACACACACACACACACACACACACACACACACACACACAGAATACAGAAACAGGGAGAAAGAGAGAGTTCTGATGAAGAACTGTAAAAACGTCTCTTTTTTCTGAAATTTACCAAGGCCATGATAGTAACACGTGAAGCTGTAGGACAATTTAAATTTTCCTCTCTCTCTCTCTCTCTCTCTCTCTCTCTCTCTCTCTCTCTCTCTCTCTCTCTCCCAAAGTGTTAAGAACACTTTTGTCTGTTATAAACTACTCGTGCATATTATAAAGTCCCACAGTCTCGCCAATATCGTCAAATATTTAATGGATAAGCGTACATATTCCAAATACAATGCATAAAGGAAGGAGGAAATGTGCGTGAATAAAGACCAGGTATCGTTGCTGCATATACCTGGGGAGGTAATCAAGGGATTTTTTTTTTTTGTTTTTGCATGTTGGTACCATGTTGGGAGTTACCGTACTTGTTCATTATTTTACTGCTTTCTGTGCACTGACTCATTCAAGTTTACCGCGTAGGAGTTTGCGTTCATAAATAAAGATGTCAAGATCACTCGAACAATAAGATGGTGTTCGTCCTATTCCCGACTCCGTCAGTCATGTGAACAGTATAATATATCGTGTATAACGTTGTTTGTTTGTTTTTTGTTTTTATTTCGTTTTTAAACCCAAGATCACATTTCGTTGGACTAAATGTCGACATGGACATTTACGTCATGCTTCTCGTTCGTCATCGTAAACTACACATGCTTTATCTGATAACATTTTTGAATGTCATTTTCCACCGAAGATAGCACCGACACTGTGCAAGGTCCGTCTCCATGAAAATCACTCCAACTGCACTGCGTCAAACAGTCTGGTTTTCCCGACATTTAAAGCCATAGTTTAATCTATGTGGGCGTTCTGCACACACTCCATGTCAACCATCACGCGTGCTCTCCCCCCCCCCCCCCCCCCCCCCCCCCCTCCCCCCCCCCCCCCGAGGTTCTGTTTTCGCCCGCACCTTAGTCAGGGTTGATATGTTTGTTTGTCAGTCAGGTGACGTAGAAACGAGTCGGCGGCCATTCACTAACATGGAGTGAAATGATTGGACTGGCACGAGGGCGAACCCTGACATGACATTTTGCTGCAAGTCTCGTGGTTGGATGTAGGTTAAAGGGTGGTCGGTGTCTCAGCCCTGAACTGTCCGCTGCCGCCGACCCCCCCTCCGCCTCCTTCGCCCGCTCTCCCTGTCCCACCCCCACCCCCACCCCCACCCTTCTCCCCGGACACTGCATGGACTGGCCTTGTTCGGGGAAACAGTTCTGGCTATTCCACATTGACACCCTGGCTGACCCTCTCCTTCCGCCCCTTCCCCCCCTCCCGTCAGGCTGTCATATAGAGAGAGAGAGAGAGAGAGAGAGAGAGAGAGAGAGAGAGAGAGAGAGAGAGAGCTCCAACGTCATACACACACACACACACACACACACACACACACACACACACACACAGACGGGAGGGGGAGAGAGAGAGTGATAGAGATCCTGCATCACACACACATATAAGTATGCGCGTACACACACACACACACACACACGCACGCACGCACGCACGCACACACACACACAAGATTCAAGATTTAATTATCCTTTCACCCCTTTGGGGGTATGGAGGACATAAAACAAAAGAAAAAAAAGCAATGTAATCCACTTCACATGACACAAAATACTAAGCAAAATGCAGGAAGCGCTTTATGTGTATTAAAGGCGTAATGGCATAATCACTAAAATATAGAGCAGGCTGGTCATCATAAACTTACACCATTTTGCTGAATTTTAAATATTTACTCAGCTTTAACAGAACATTCTTGCCAGCTGAGAATAGTCTGCACAGGTTGTAAACAGATTTCACACTCGTATACTTTCTGGGAATAAAACGTACTCGTAACTCTTCATACTTTGGGCATTTCATAATGAAATGAAATTCGTCTCCAACATCTTGTTTACAATCTTTACAAAAGCGTTCCTCGCGGGCAAGACCAAGTCTTCTTCCTACTTCAATCATGAGTTTGTGATTACTACATCGGAATTAATTAAGGGAAATATATATAGATCAGGTAATTGTTCAATGTAATTTTCACGTTTGAAATCTGTTTTATAATTTCTATAGAATAGGGCATTTTATTACTTGAATATAATACCCTATTCCACGAACGTACATAGTTATCTTTCAAAGATAAAGAAATGTTTTCTACATAACGATCTTTCGTTGGAAAACTGCTGTGTTTCCCAAATACAATCATAGCCTGTTTCTACAAAAATGCTTTGTATACACTCTATCCACCCAGATATATAAATACCACTTTTATACAAGTCATATAAAACACAATATATTTTACTCGAATATTTATCCGTTTGAGTTGCTAGTGTGAGATCCAGAATCGGATCATTCGGGTTTTAATTTGCACAGACAAGGGATAAATCCCAAGTTCCCCATATAATAACTCTGTCATGGTACTGCGATTAAGGTGGAGTAAATGCTTTAAGAACTTAAGCTGCACGCTTTCTATGATTTTGATATCTTCATAACCCCCTATTTCACAGCCGTATAATAGCACAGGTACAACCATCTTTTCAAAATAGATCTAAAACAATATTCACGGGTAATTTTTGATTTCGAGCGACTTGGAGTAATGAAAACATTGCACTTTGTGCTTGATCATGCCTATGTTTTTTACATTTTATGAAATTTACCAGATCTACTAAAACAGATTCCCAAATATTTGAAACTATCTACTATTTCAATGACTTCGTTACCAAATTTAAACACGTGTTTTATTATTCTTACGTCCATTGAATATCACAACTTTAGTTTTCTGTACATTAACAGTTAGTTTCCATCCAGTACAATACTCTTTAAACGCAGTAAGAGCTTTTTGCAAAGCATTACATGAGGTAGCAAACAAAAAGTGTGTCATCAGCATACAAAAGCAAAAATAAACAAGATAACTGCTTAAGTCTGCATCAGGAAGATCTAAATCAATATTTAACGAAGTACAATTTTGATCAGAAAAATATTGTTCGAGGTCATTCAAAAACAAAGAAAAAAAGAACCGGAGACAAATTTTCTCCTTGTCGCACACCTCTATAACTACTAAAATAATCAGATTTGTTACCGCTTATGAAAACACATGATTTGATTTGATGATACATGTTTATAATCACCTGGAGAATCTTACCATCACCCAACACCCAGCGGCGTCATTATCCTCTGAGTTTAAAGTCTCACTGGGTGAACGACAGGCACTTTTCTTTCTTCGCATCACGCCGTTTGAAACATCTCTGCCCATCAGTTGACCGTAATATCTCCCCCCGCCATCTTCCCCTCCCTCGCTCCCCCACATTGCCCTCCCTCACTCCCCCACATTGCCCTCCCTCACTCCCCCACATTGCCCTCCCTCACTCCCCCCACATTCCCCTCCCTAACTTCCAACATCCCCTCCTCCCTTCCCTCACTCGCCACATCGCTGCTTTTTTTCTTCATGTTTTCCATGTCTTCATAATCACGTCTGTCACCACGAATAGTTGTAACACGTTCTGTAGATGGCATCGAAACAGACTCCAAGCAACTTAAATGCGTATAGGATCATGCTACTTCACAAAAGTGAATCATTAATCCAGGTGATTTGTACAGTCTTTTCACTGACGGTCCATGACTCCCACCCCAACCTGGACAAGGCTGTATGTGACAACCTGTCTGTTCTTCCCCTGCCCTCCCTACAGAGGCTTCCTTGGGATGGCCTTTCTGCCATGGACATCTCGTCTCCCCAAGGAACTCTTCACCTTTCCATACTGCACTTGAGACCAGTCCAACCACCATCCCACCACCCAGTCTTGATGCCTCTGCGTCCCAAACCACACCCTCACCAACCACCAAGCTCGCCTCTGAAGATCTACCCGAGGGAAACATGCACACACAGTTCACTTCATCACACACCACAAATACACCCCATATTCCACCAAAACAGAAACAAACTTCTACTACTCAATCAAAACAAGAACATGCAAACATCTAAGCAAAACAAAACCAGCCACCCTTCCACTTCAGCTGTGAAAACATCACCTACAAACGACATAAAACTGACACAGTTTTCGTTCTAGAAAGCCAAACACATAACCAAGCCCTTTCTACAACAAATTATCTAACCCAGCAGTACAACACCTCAAACAGGACATCACCACATCAACACTCCTAGTCAAAACTTTTCTCAAAGCTTCAAAAAAAATATTATTATAATCCTGGACTCTTATAATCGCCGGTTAGAAGCAGAAAACAACCATCTAAATATGAACTTAACATCTAAAACAAACTTATTCAGTACTGCACCCCAACCAACACCGATTCACGCCATCCAATCGCCATACTGATGCTTCTCCGTCAATCTTCCCCATCTCCAACAAGTTCTCCATTCTCCTCCACGTTCATGAACACGGGAGCATGACGTTCAGAATGACTCTGATTCTGGTACTGACGTGATCAAGCGACTGTACGCACAAAATGCTCCACGAAATCGTGTCCCTCAGCCCAGACAAACCTGGTAACACCAGCTCTGATGGAGACACTACTACTCAAGCCACCGACACAAAGAGCTGGAAAACAGTCCGAAACAGATACTACCACCACGGGAACAACAAAAACAGTCAAATCAAATCATGTTGCTTAAGCCCTGCCGACCACAAAAGCCATGTCAGGGCTGAAACACAATGAAAAGAGAACAAAAGCAAGAGAATCAAAATGCTAAGTTAAAACTCAACACCAGTTATTTTTTTTCCATCAAAAGACCTGCAGAAAGAGTTGTCACACTCAAGTTAAAATTGAATTTGATTTCTTTCAAAAACTGAAATATCAAATCCGAAGGAACATCTGGAAGTCTCCATTGAGCTTGCCGTAAAGTGTTTATGTCTGACATCACATCAGCTCCCTACATGTAATCAGAGTGTGACTAATGCTGAGACGTTCATCTCATGAACACGTACCGTTGAGCTTCTTCACTCTTTAAAAAGAGCTGCGAATAAATTTTAAAAAAAAACGAATGGCAAATGTGCAGCTGGCATAAAACTGTCTCTTCTTTGCGACCATCAGAGGTAGACGAGAGGAACTCTTTTTAGGACTGGACGGATCTGGAAAAGTTTGTTAACCGTCTGTGGAATTTTCAGTCCTCCTGCCAGAGGTCTCTGATATAATCATTAACCTTCGGTTTCAAATCTGAGTAGGGGAAAGATAAGTTGGACGGACAGTTTCTTCGTTGTGGCATTCCTGGCCATACCAACACTCAGCCAAAGGTGGAGGCTCGAGGTACAGCTCAGAACAGTCAGGGTCAAACCAACAACATAAGTACATCATCACCTCGTCAGCTTCTTGCACAACTGCAAGTTGACACCCATACCTCAAACGTCATCATTGGTGACTCGGCCATATGTGACATCACCTCAAGCCTTCTATTCTGCAAGGGCTCGAGCCAAATCATCAGTGTTTCGGCCTTTCTGTCTATTACCTTATTCAATGACTTAAACACATCCCATGCAACAACAACACACACAACTAATCAAAGGTCACATTGTAAATATCAAACTCGTGTAAACATAGTATCAATTACAGAAAACACATGGACAATGGACTCAACTGAAGGAAAACTTCAATCATACTTTCCCTCATGCCAGGCTGCTGGCTTCCTCCAGTGGGACCCCAAGAAGAAGACCGTCCACCTCTCTCAACTTGTCCCCTGCCAAAGTGTCTGAGCCAATGAAAACATTATCTATGCTGACCACACATCCCTCTCCATCGCCGAAAGTAGAGCACCACGCAAGGACTAAAGACCTCTCCACCCCAGCCCCAATGACACAGATAGGTTAGCATCACCTATCACCTCACTTGTCAACTATCTCGGAGTCTCGAGGACCGTTGGGGCGACACAGAATACTTTGCAACCAGCTTCCTCCACTCCTCCCTGTTCTCAGACGCTCTGAGGCAGTTTCTGAGAGTGAGGTTAGTCTCAAACGATCATTCCAGTAGGCGCTAGGCTCTACGGTCACGAAGACGCCGCTGATGCAGACCAACCATGCACAGGTAAGTATTAAAGGGAAAGTTCCTGTAACGCTGCATCCAGCATTAGATAAGCATCGTGTTTAGGGTATTACGATTGATGTAGAACTAAAATAACGATTTCATCTCAATAATTGTTCCAAGATCATCTCCAAGAACCTTTTTCCTTTCAATTAGAGCGCTATGTCAACATGACCACGCTTGAACCTTTTTTTTTTTTTAGCGCACACGCAATATCACATATTATCAGTTACCTTCAACAAGATGAGATGGGAGTAATTCTCTTCATAGAAGTGCAGCAAAGTAATCTTTCCAGCCATACCTCTAATATATAATACCATGTTATATGTATATATACATATATACATAGATGTCTGCACACACACACACACACACACACACACACACACACACACACACACACATATATATATATATATATATATATATATATATATATATATATATATATACATATATATATATATATAAACTAAAAGCACTGAACATACTTCCTCTGATTAAGCATATTGAATTCCGAAAACAAGGCAATGCCATGTTCTGTTAATGCCCATTTTACAAAACTGAACAGCTGCTCTGGCTCGCAGGGATTCTTTCTTCCCTACCCACGCATTATCATCAATTCAAAACAAGCCTAGATTACTCTGGACCATGCGTCTGGAACTCACTTCCATCGAGTCTACAGAATACTAATACACTATAACATTTCTTTAGAAAAAAAAAGTTTCATAGTGTAGGCCTATGTCTAAATAAAATGATTATTTATAATGTAAATATGTGAACGTCCATTTGCAAAATCTACATAGGCCATATTATTTTGATACTTTTTCTATGAACATGATCTGTTTATAAAACTGCTTACCCCCCCCCCCCCCCCCCCGTGTCCCTTTCGTTTAGAAAGATGGTTTTCCCCCCCCCCTTTTTGTTCTCATGTCTCTCTCTCTGTTTGCTCGTCTGCACATTCTCTCCAGAAGCTCTCATTCTCTCTCTCTCTCTCTAAAAAAAATACGTATTTTCGCATCACTTACGAAAATGATTACATGTTGTAAGTCTATGACTCTCTCTCTCTCTCTCTCTCTCTCTCTCTCTCTCTCTCTCTCTCTCTCTCTCTCTCTCTCTCTCTCTCTCTCTCTCTCTCTCTCTCTCTCTGTGTGTGTGTGTGTGTGTGTGTGCATGCGAACGTGCGTGTATGGTTGTGTTTCAAATTAAGTACGTACGTTGTCATATGAATTCATTTTACTGTCTGTTTTTTCTGCATGCTAATCTTGTACGTTGTAGTACATTTCCATATGTTATCCCACCCCATCCCACCCCCTACCCCCACTCTCTCCTTTCCACTTCATTATTGTTATTCTCATTTTTATTTTGTTGTTGTTGTTTGTGTTGTTGTTCGTAATTTTTTTTTCTCTCTTCTATTTTTAATTTGATGTTCAAGTGTGATTGCATGACCGCTTTCCTTGCTTGTTTGTTTTCTTACATTATTTCATTTCACTGCATGTTGTAGTCTCTACTCAGGGCGAGAACTGGATGTAAAAAATCGCGTCAGTGCTTATCTATTATTTCGTAAACAAAGAATTTCGTCTCTTGTCTTGTCTTGTCTTGCCTTCTCTCTCTCTCTCTCTCTCTCTCTCTCTCTCAAAACACAAATACGCGCGCGCACGCACGCACGCACGCGCGCGCGCACACACACACACACGCGCACGCGCACGCGCACGCGCGCGCAGGCACACACACACACACACACACACACACACACACACACACACACACACACATTGACTAGGTAGAAAAGTTTAAAAAGAAGGGAGTGAGGGATAGGGGTGGAGGGGGAGAGACATACATTTTACCATAATGGCTATCATACAGCATTAATTCAGTGTCTATGATTGCTCTTTACACATTCATATGAAAAAAAAATATCTTTTTCTCCCTCAAGATATTAACGCGTGTCACAACTTTCTCTCTCTCTCTCTCTCTCTCTCTCTCTCTCTCTCTCCAATCTTTTCCAATCCAACAAATTACATCCCCGTCAAGCAGCATGGCGGACTTCGACCAGAGGAGGATGGGTCTGCGCGTGCTACTTTTATTATTAACACTATGTGGTGTCACCGAGTGTCATAAACGAAAAGACATAAGCCCCCAAATTCACATCCTTTGCAGGACCAACGTTGCGAGTTCTCTACTGGTAAGTTTGTCGTGGGTCTGTAGTAGTGTGGTGCGAAATTGTGTTGGATTGTACATAGTCGGTGAGTGATCCAGATGAAAAGTAGAAAACCCAGTCACTGATTCTATGGACCCATAAACAGTTCGAGAATGATGTAACTGCTTTTTTTTTTTTCCCACATTTACATTGAAATTGGAGCATCTGTTGAAAGAATGGAAGTGGAACAAAAAAAAAAAAAAAAAACTAGCAGCTACTGTATTAGCCCCCCCTTTCTGGGTTTCCCATCCTCAGGCGTCCCCGCCTTCAAAGGACTACCACCCCGGCATGTTCAGGTTCTACTGAAGCCTAGATTTCGATCAGTAATGCAATGTACTAATCAGTGTGTCCAGTCCGTCAAGTAATGTGTAAATTGTACTCGGGCTTCAGATATTTTTTTTAAAGTGGTGGTGGAGGGGAGCATGATGGGGGGGGGGGGGGGGGGGGGGGGGGGGGGCAAAAGAAAGAAGATAAACGTTGATGATAACAGAAGACAGTCTGTTTACACAAACCTTTCAAAATCATTCGTTTTAGCTTCCAGTGTACAAATTATCTACTCAAGATGTTGCCACTTTTAAATAAAACAATCGTATAAAAACGTGAATTATTTGCTTTTGAAATACTTAGATGTAATGCCTGTCAAAAAGTCCTTGGGATTTTGTTTTTTCTGAATAAATAATCAGATGTCATGTACGTCGCAAGCACTGTCATGTTGTGAATGTGTCTTGCTGGCATCACATCACTGTACCATTGATTTCTGTGCCAGCAGGCAGGGTGGGGCCCACGCAGCCAGTGGGACGTACAAACGTTCCTAAAAATCATTACATGCATGTCACTGCGTCTGCAGACAGTGCAGTGCCAGTCAACAAAGAGTGTGTAGTAGTGATTGCAATCATGTATTGTGTTAAATATTTGTTTGTTGCTTATTTGTTTGTCAATATATGCACCACAATCACCAAATCATGCTTGAAATTGAATAAAGACTTGAAGATGAAAAGTTAGTGATAGTCATTAGTGTCAGAGTCACTCTCACTCACTTGTTGAAAAATCATTTTTAACGGTCGTACTCATAGACTAAGTTAAAAGTGCCCATTCAGGTTCCTTTTCTTCTTAATTTTGTGTATAGGACAAAATTCTGCCACAGAGCGGTGGGAAAGTGGTGGAAAAAAAAAACAAAAGTAAAGCTAAAGTAGCACACTAAAAGATGGGTGCATGGGACTCGGGAGTACATGCTGGTAGCAGGAATGCCTACTTTTTTTTTCCCCCCACAATTCTGACACATTTCTGCTGGAAGAAAAAAATTAACTGCTGGACAAATTTTTTTTTTCCCTACCAGGTACCATGATCAAGCTTTCAATGTCTTTGGAGTTTACACCATCCAACATGCTTAATTCTCACAATTTGAGTGTCAGCTTTTAATTCTTTGACTCGTACTCTCTGATTCTGTCAGTAGCCACATAGGGTGAGTTTCCCACAAGTATTAACTTACCATGCAAAGTTTGTGGATATAATGCATTTGACACTGCATTTTGTCAGCATAGCAAAAAACAGACAAAGAAGCAATGAAGCATAGAATTGGTTTTTTTTTTTAGACAGTAGCCCTTACAATAGAGACAATGATAATAATCTGCTGGATAAAATGGAAAGCCCTCGTAGTTACACTACACTTACAGTTGTAACATTTATTAACATCCAGCCACAATTAAAAGGAAGATCTATGCTGAATGGATGGCTGTGGGACGGAGAACAAAAGAAGACTCTGAAATAAGTCAGGTAAAAAATGGCTGAAGAATCCAAGGAGTCTCTCCCAATACAGTAAAGTGATTTATAGAGGAAGATTACTTAAAAGTTGGGATGTAACCTGAATAATTTATACCTGCCATTCAAACTGGGATTTTGAGTATGAAAAAAGGTCAGATTCATGACTGACATATGATTATGTTAAAATGCTTTGGAATTAATGTTAATGTTTAATAAACACATTTCTGAATGCTTGCTAGATCTGGTTTATTCTACTAGCGCTGATAATATTTGGTGCAGTTGAAAAGTACTTTGGTACAAGTAACTCTTGTTCAATTCAATATGTGAGTGCACGGATGTGCGAACACTTTAATACACTTATAAATACTGTTTGCTTGCATGTAGTGTCAGGGTTTGATGTATGCTGATTTATCAGTAACACACACACACACACACACACACACACACACACACACACACACACACACACACACAAAATATGTGTTTATCATATTCTTTATTCGGAAAAAAAAAAAAATCAGGCAGAGGTTTTGGACTCAGAATACACTGTTGATTCTGTGAGTGCATGTTCATTGTCAGGCAGACTGCTCTGGTTGTCATAGTGTCCATGGGATTAGACACGTCACGCAGAGAGGTGCCAATACTTCTGTCTTTGTTTGGTTAGAGCACGTACTGTTGTTAGTTTGTTTACTGACAGGGATTTTGGATAAGAAAAAGGGAATCAAAATTGATGGATTTGAACCAGCTCTCAAAGCATGATTAGAAGAGCTGGCAGCAGGAGTTTTTTCTGATAGAAAGGAATTTCAGAGGGGAGACATCTGAAGGAAAGAATGAATTTCCTATGTCTGTCCGGGCTAGGGAATAAGATGTTTTAGGCCTGACTTCTTGTGAATCATTGGGTAGGAATGATTGACCTAGTCCTCTGTCTGCTTCCACCAGGCCACATGTGGCTTGGTACATCATGGTGATGGTGGTTTGTTGGAACAGGAAAGGGTACAGGTGGCACCTGGAGACAAGCCAGTTTTATCCTACATCCACTACATAGACGATAACGTCTTGATTGCCTTCAGGGAACCAATGGCCATTTAGTCATCAGATAATTCACATGTTTGAGACATTATATTAATTTCTGATGTCTTTTGTTTAAAACAACACCTCCCCTCCCCCCCAGCCCCCCCCTCCACCCCCCGAATCCTTCCTTTTTGGGGTTACGTTTGGGAAGACAGAATGAACTTGGGGGAAGCAGAAGAAGTGAAAGGGGTGGGAAGCTGTGAGATGTGCCTAATAATTGAATGGGGCTACATCATTAAAAATTTGTTGTTACATTTATTCCATGGCTTGAAAAGGCTAGCAGAGTGGGAACTGATAGATGATTGAAAACTGATAGAACTGGATGTGCCAGTGAAATGTTTCCTTTCTCCTCAGTTAATCTTGTGTTGATTTATAGTTCGAGTCGGCTTGTTTTGCTCTGTTGCAGTTACTCTTGAGGGTACCGCAATGTGTTTGAGCAGTACGCTTACGCTCTGCGTCAGCGCTTCCCAGACTTGATGATCGAGGGGGACAACTACCCCCCCTCCTCCCTGGCGAGCGATGATTGCGCAGTCCCTGAGCGTGGCCAAACTGGTGCTGATCGGCCTGGTTGTGGCCGGCATCAACCCTTTCCCTTATCTCAACGTGCCTACCCCCAGCCTCTACAACTGGGCCATCCAGAATAAAGTGAGTCACCCCCTCCCCCACTTTTCTTCTTTACACCTTTAACAACCATTCCACGCGGTATTGCTCTTGTGCCGATGACTATCAAACAGAAGTATTGGCCTGTCAAAAGTGACCCTACATTTCATGTTTCGTATGGGCTGTGGTAAGTGTGCAGTTTGAGGACAGTGTTTGGTGTGAAAGTGGCTGCCATTTACATGGCTGTATTTACAAAGTGCTTCAGTTCAGCTCTAAACTGTTTAAACACTAAACAGGTCAGCTTGTGTCGAGTGAGTGACCGTGGTAAGTGGCAGTCTATTCAACACAGCTGTGGATAATGCAACAGCTCAGGTACCCGTTGAACAGATGAAGACAGCTCAGAAAACCACATAAGCAGTAAGGATGCACTTGCACATGCTTTAGACTGAAGTGTCAGTGTGTGACGTAACGAAGTAGTGAGGGTTCAGCAAGGACCCTGTGTTATCTTTCATGCAGGGAAGGGACCATGGGTGGATCATTCTGAGTATGGCCAACGCAGAATCAGGCATGTGCACTGCAAACTGCATCCACTTCTAGATTTTTTACTTCAAAATTCTGTGTGAAACAATCTGACATTTTTACTTGGTGATCTAAAGAAAATAAGTTTTCAAAAGTTGAACTTAAATTTGTTTGATGCTTAAAACAGTTATGTCGGTCAGTAGGTAAGATTAAGGTCCAATTGGCCTGAGGCCCTTAAGAACAAGGTACCCTTGCAGACATAGGTCTGCATATTCCATGGCAACTGTTGTTGCTGGCAGCAGTGGGCGAGTTTGTTGTATGTCTCTCTCCAAGCTCTGGGTCCTTTTGAAAGCACTATTTTTTTTTATGAAAACAGAGTCATTCACTTGCCTGTTGGTCTCTGGAACCTGGGGAGCCATTCCCCTGGGGTGTATGAGTCAGGCTGATCATAATTCCCACTCAAACACATCTCTACTGCTCACCTATGACACGTGTCAGTCGGCTACACCCCCTTCGACCTCGGGGCCCCATTGCAAGCCAGCTGTGCTTGCAAGTCATGGTCTCTTAGCTATTGGTGTAGCTTGCCCCCTCATGATACATTTCCAGCTGTCAGTCACTGCTGATTGGCCCAAAGCCAAAACACTGGGTCACACATATTAGTCTGGGTCTCGTCTTTTCTTCTCTCCCGTCCACTTGGCATGCATCCAGTGCCTCACTTTACAGTAATTAGGTCAAGCTCTTGCTATCCCATGGTGTTTCCTGGTCGCTATCTGAGTCTTCTTCATCAGAATCAGGATCAACTGACCATCTGTTCAATATTTGCAGCACCTGATCTGTGGTAAATGTACAGCGAGGCCAGGTACATGAAGTGCTTGGTTGTGACGTCATAGTGAATAGAAAAACAATCACTATAATTATAAATCGATGAAAAACACTTAACTGAACAGTGCTGTGATGAAGCAAATGGCTGTGAGCACTGGTCAGGAAATCCCCCAACTATGACGTTTATAGCTCGCTTTCTGTCTCATCAGATTGGAGAGCGAGAGTATCATGAGGTAAGTAACCCTAGTTGGTGGCATTTCGGTGATATCAGCAGTGAGCCACATTGTCACAGAAATGCGACGTAGGCAGTGTAAAGATTAATGCTGTTCTGTGTGACTGTGTGGTAAATGTTTCTGATCTGTGCCTGTTTAGTGCTGTTCTGCGTGGCCTGTTTCAGATCTGTGTCCGTTTAATGCTGTTCTGTGTAACTGTTTCAGATCTGTGTCTGTTTAATGCTGTTCTGTGTAACTGTTTCAGATTTGTGTCTGTTTAATGCTGTTCTTTGTGACTGTTTGGCCTGTTTCAGATCTATGCCTGTTTAATGCTGTTCTGTGTGGCATGTTTCAGATCTATGCCTGTTTAATGCTGTTCTTCATCAGCAGTGCTGTGGAGGGACAGATGATCTCCACTGGGGCCTTTGAAATTTCTTACAACGGTGAGGGAGCGTAGATAGATCTTTCAGGCCCTGTGGGTATGCCGGAGGCTGCTTGGTCCTTGTCAACTTGTCCCTACCTTTTGGATGCTTTTTACCAGAAATTTCCCTGGTTGTGTCTGCCTTACGTTCTTGAACTGTTCTCTCTCTCTCTCTCTCTCTCTCTCTCTCTCTCTCTCTCTCTCTCTCTCTCTCTCTCTCTCTCTCTCTCTCTCTCTCTTCTCTCTCTCCCCCTTTTCCCTTCTTCTGGCTTACAGACCTGGTCACGTTTGTCCTGTGTTGTTTTTATGCCATTTTCTTTCGTTGCTATGTGACATTGTAATTCAACTTGATTATGTCTGGCAGCTAGGCTGTGAGGTCACAGAGGGTGGAATGAACACAGCTGTCCCTTGTGCAGTGTGGCTTGCCAGTAATGACGTGTATTCATTCTGTTTTCTTCTTTTCTGTCTTTTTTTTTCTCCCCCATTCCTTTATTGCTGAGCTTTATCATAAGCAGAACAGTGTGTGAAGGTTTGTTGTTGTTGTTTGTTGTTTTTTGCTGTCTTGTCTTCTGTGCCACTTCAGAGGCACTGTCCCAAAACCATCCCTCCACAGGCATACCCAGGTTTGTCCCACTGCAGCCCTGGCAGTGCCGCCCTCCCCTAGGAGCAGTCAGTGTCATCATCATGACGCAGACTGCCAGAGGAAGTACTCCCCTGCTGCAGAAGTGATGTTCATTTCTGATTCAACATGGTCACTGAGAACAAGAACTGCTTAGGGTCACTTTTGCTCCCATGGGCAAGCTTGGAACATCTTTGGGGGGGGGGGGGGGGGGGGGGGGGGTGTGGTGTTCTGTGTCGTCGTCATTTCTGCAGGGTGATTCATTGTCGTAAGCAGCATTCGTTTTGAGTTATGGGTGAGTATTTATTTCATCATCATGGGAGCATGAGTTACTCGATTTGTTTATTGTTTATGTCCATGGGGGTAGTTGTTTTATTTTATGTTCATGGGGCATGGCAGCACAAGTTACTCTATTTGTTTAGTGTTTATGTCCATGGGCAAGTATTTATTTTCATCATGGAATGAGAGTTACTCTGTTTGTTGATTGTTTACTGTTCCCTGCTTCATTTACAATTTCCCTTCGCTAATTGCTTATTCGAGGAGCCAGTGCAGGTGAAGGTACATCTCTGGAAGGGCAACACCATGTGTTGTTTGTCCTTAAGAACTTGCTGGTACTAGCAACCCTCGGTATGAACTCACCCAGGGTATATGCTTAGATAGGAAAACGAAACTGAGGTCACCATTAGAGCAGGGCGTGAAGGGCCACAGAGTTTGAATTTTTTGTTTTAATGGTGGTTGACAGGGACAAGGATGTCAAAGAGGATACTATGGAGTTTCCATTTCAGTCTGAGACGGCATGACAGGGCTGTGCTCAAAGCTTACGTTCATAACATACTGTACACTTTACTGCATGTGTGTGTACGTATGTGTATACACTACACATGATGAACCTGTTTTCGCTTTGTTTTTTCAGAACAGTTATAAGAATTCATTGATTTATTTTAAATTATGAAGCAGATTTGTTCGTCATGTATTTGTCAGTTTAAAGTATGTTTCATTATCTGTTTGGAAAAAAAAAAAAATTTCAAATTCTATGGCCCTTCACGCCCTGCTCAAATGGTGACCTCAGTTTCGTTTTCCTCTCCAAGCATATACCCTGGGTGAGTTCATACCGAGGGTTGCTAGTTCCAGATACATTCATGTGTATAATCATATCTCAGAAATGAAACTTCATCAGACTTTACAGTTTCCTAATCAGAAAGCGAAACTGATTTAAAACTAAAGCGAGTGAAACAGCTTTAAAACTTACTGCCAAACAGGATTTGCTGAGTGCATCACGCATGGTGTATTTGTGTGTCACAGACGTGCCCATTTGGTCCAAACTGGAAACAGGGCGTATTCCTTCCCCTCAAGAAGTAATTCGCATGGTCAGTGACATGCAGAGGGGATCTTCTCGCGCCCGGTAGTCATCTGTCCTCAACCAGTCTTTTCCTTCAAGGTGAGGTACAGACAGCACTGACCTTTGACCTGTCTTTTTCCATCAAGGTAAGGTACAGACAGCACTGACCAGTCTTTTCTTCAAGGTAAGGTACAGACAGCACTGACCTTTGACCTGTCTTTTCCTTCAAGGTAAGGTACAGACAGCACTGACCTTTGACCTGTATTTTCCTTCAAGGTAAGGTGTGGACAGTGCTGACCTTTGACCTGTCTTTTCCTTCAAGGTAAGGTACAGACAGCGCTGACCCACGACCAGTCTTTTCTTCCCAGACAAGTTCATAAAGGACTGACCTTAACCAGTTTTTTTCTCTAAAGTGTGGTTCACTCTCCAGACTGACCCTTGACCTTACTTTTTACTCCAAAATACAGATCTTAAATAAATGTCAGCAGACCGCCAAGAGAAATGTGGAAAAACGAGTCACAAGACAAAACATGATGCATTTCGACCTCTTAGGTCTTCAAGCAAGACACAAACAAATAGGACAATGAACTTGAACAAGGCAGTTCGTTTTCATTGTCCTATTTGTTTGTGTCTTGCCTGAAGAAGACCTAAGAGGTTGAAACGCAGTGTGTTTTGTTTTGTGACTCGTTTATCCAAGTTTCTCTGGGCGGTTCGCTAACATTTATTTAAGATTTGTTGAGATTTCCGCCTGCAGTCGTCTCACTTTGCAACTAGATCCAAAATACAGTTCAGTCATGCTTGACATGCCACCAGTCTTTCTTCTCCAAGAGAAGGCACAGACAAGGCTTTCCCTGGACGAATCTGTTTTTCAGGAAGATAAGGTTCAGGTAAGACTGACCCTCAGCCGGTCTGTCTCCGCAAGGTTGGGGTCAGGCAGGTGTGGTGTGGAACCTGTCATCTGCCACTTCAGGAAATGGGGGCCTTTAGAGGGAGGGGTGTTTGTTAGCAGGTGAATTTAGAGTTGGTGAAGGCTGAAAATATACCTGGAAATGAAGTCATCAGAGGGCAGGAATGTTCGTCATATAGACTTTGCTGAGAGGATTGACTGTAGTCATATGAAATTGTTCTGTTTCCACAACTATCTGTTACGCCAGAGAGAACATGACGTGTTTGTTGGTTACATTATGAGCATGCTGTAAGCTGCCGGCTCGTTGTTGGTCTTCTGTTTATATATATTTAAATCAACAGCAAGTTGGACCTTTTCTTCCATGTTGTCTGTAGATGTTCGTACACACATTTTCAGAGTTGCCAACTTTCACAGATAATACGTAACTTATTTAGTTATTCGTGAACTTATTGTGTGCTGCAGAGCTGTGTACTGGTCGAAATGATAGTGGATGGAGAATTTTCAACTGTCGTTTTCATCACAAAGCAGCCCACAGTGTTAGGTTTGGAATACCTCATTGACCCAAAGGCAAGTGCTATAGGATCAAATCAACATCGTGTATATTTTTGTGTTTGGTCATTGCACGCATGCAAGACAACAAGAAAGCAGTGGAAAGGGAGAGGAATGCTCTTCAAAGGTTGTGCCAAATCGGCAGTTGTGAGCTGAGAACTCCACGAAGTGTCAGTGCATCGTAGGTTCAGCGATAAGCAAGTTAAACTCAGTGTGCTAGGTGCATCTCAGTGATTTTTCTGAAAACATGGTGAACTGAAATGATGGGACCGAACAGTGTGAAGGTTCTGGCCTCAACCTCTGAGGAAGTGCTGGGACTGTTCCTGTGCCTAATCATCTTTTTTTTCTTTTTTATTTAAATTTTGACAGCATGTTCAGAAGGCAAAAGGCAATTTGACATTTGCTTCGTGACAGAAATAAGACCACTCCACAGAGCTTCTTGTCTTTTTTTTTAAAAAAAAAAGTGTCCTCAGCATCCCCAAGTAAAATTTGGGAGGAAGGAGAAATCCCAAAAAGAGACGAAATGACTTCATAATTTTGTGAAGTTGTTAATACAGTCACAAACTCTCCATTTCTGACTTTTTAGATGAGTCCGTTGCAAACCTAATCGCTGCCACACTCAGCAAGTCAGACTTTGCCTATGGCCTAAAGAAGACTATAATCTGACATTTTGTTATGTCATACCCACAAGTAGAAAAACTTCATGAGACAATGTGAAGTTATGAACACACTGGGAGGTGCACAGTAAGGGAAGAAAACCCACCACAATCCTCAGTGTACATTCCCACCCCTGCCCCCACCCCCAATTTTTCCCTTCATGAATCATGGTAAATGGCCTTCATATTAGTCTTTCAGACGTAATTCTAAAACTTTTGATGTATTAGCAAAACACAGTTAGCTTTGATTTTTAAGAAAGATTTTATGATTAAAATGGTAGCGCCTTTCTCTTCTCTGAAACACAGGAAAGTGGACAGTAACTTTCATGATTTGACAGAGCTGTGAATGGAGTATTTCATAAACTCAAATCAAAACACAGAGCATTGTAGAAAAGAGAATGACAGCCTGTCAGACAGAACAGTTGCCACATTTACAGGATAAATGGGCCATGAGCACTTGCTAGAAGAACAGCTAAATAGGCTTTGTGCTGTGAGGTGAGTCTGTATTGACTGAGATCATTATGCATTACTGCTTTCTTTTTTTTTTTTTATTCTTTAATTATCAAATACCACTCCTTTTCTATTCAGGACCACAGAATTCTGACGACACCCTGACAGGCTGCTTTGTTACTCCCCCTGTGACGGACACTGATGAAGTCGGCCGCATCAAGCAACTCTCTGCCTGCGGCTGTCGGAAGAGGCTGGCAGAAATGCTGCCATGTCCATGTCTGGGTGGCAGGAGGGGGCAGTGGGGCAACATTGTCGGGGCTGCTTGGAATTTTGAGTTCAATTCTGTCTATGTGTTCATTTCTTTTCCCAAGATGCTATTTTACCAGATGTTCTGTTTTGTGCTGATGTGCCCCAAACTTCTCTTGCTAAATCATTTTTCATGGTAGATGTGTTGTTTTCTTTTTTTTTCTTTTTCTTTTTTTTTTTTTTTTTTGCCTTTAATGGCTGTGTTACATCCGTCTGCAGGCGGAATTCTAGACAAATTTGAAAAATTATTGCTGAATCTCTGCCCTAAAAAACATTGACAAACGAATCACAACACGACCTGCTAGGTCTTCTCTTCAGGCAAGATACACAACACTCAGGACAACGATGAGCAATCACTTCTTTTCATCCAGTTCAGTGCAAGATGGGCGTTCAACATAAGCCCATCTTGCGCCGAATCGGCTGAAGGTAAGTGATTCTCATTCATTGTCCTGAGTGTTGTGTATCTAGCCTGAAGAAGATCTTGAGACGTCGAAACGCATGACGATTCATTTATTTTGTCTTGTGATACGTTAGTCAATTTTTTTTTGTGGTGGAGCTTTTAAAAATGATTTTACAAATTTGCTAATCTTTGCTCGATTTTATAACTATACCTTGTGTCCTGTGCTCATTTTTCAGTCTGTGCCTTGAATTAAGCAGGGTTTTGGTCTCATTTTGAAGCATGTATTGTGATATGATCATCATTGTTCAACTAGAGTTCCTTCATTTCCTTTGTGCACTGTTTTTCAGAAAATGACTTTTTGTTGTTTATTTATCTTTGTAACATTTTAATAGGTGTCTTGCAGACACTTTTTTTTTAAGTGTTTATGCAGCACACGTGTGCATACTTTGCACGTGCTTATTTTGTATTCTTTGCCTCTTTCTTTATTTGTTTCTTTTTTGTAGTTTTGTAAAGCTTTTAATGATCTCGTAGTGTTGGAAGACAAGACATTGTCATCTGGTGATCATGGAAGAATTTGAAATTCTACACGACACCCACGTCTATGGCGTGTTGTGTCAACTCCTCAGTGTCTGCATATTGGTGGGAACTGTCATGGGCTGGATGGAGTGACATCCTCCTGAGGAGGAAGGCTCACTCACTCTCACTCTCAAGCAGTCAACTTGTTATCCGAGGGGGAAGGCTCACTCACTCTCACTCTCAAGCAGTCAACTTGTTAATCCGAGGGGGAAGGTTCACTCAGTATCACTCTCAAGCAGTCAGCCTGTTAGAGGGAAGGTTCGCTCACTCACTCTCAAGCAGTCAGCAGTTATCCAAGGGGACTCACTCACTCTCACTCTCAGCAGCTCACTTGTTAATCGAGGGGGAAGGCTCGCTCTCTCACTCTCAAGCAGTCAACCTGTTAGGGGGAAGGCTCGCGCACTCTCACTCTCACTCTCAAGTTAATCGAGTCAGCTGGTTATCCGAGGGGGAAGGGGAAGGCTCACTCACTCTCACTCTCAAACAGTCAAGCAGTCAGGGAGGGGGAAGGCTTGTTAATTGTTAGGGGGAAGGCTCACTCACTATCACTCTCAAGCAGTCAACCTGTGAGGGGGAAGGCTCACTCTCACTCAACTCCGAGGGGGAAGGCTCACTCACTCTCAGCAGTCAACCTGTTAGGGGGAAGGCTTGCTCATTCTCATTCTCAAGCAGTCAACTTGTTATCCGAGGGCGAAGGCTCGCTCAATATCACTCTCAAGCAGTCAGCTTGTTATCAGTGGTGGGTTCAGGAGGTTAGAGTCCTGAGAAAACTGGTATCAGAAAGGGCACTACTAGGCACCTGAAAGGGCACTACTGGGCACCTGAAAGGGTACTACTAGGCACCTGAAGGGGCACTACTAGGCACCTTTGAAGTGACTCGTAAGCTGTGCAGCGTCATCTTTGATGGGTTGCCTGGTGACAACTTCCTGTGGACTGTTAGCACCAAGGTAGAACCCACCCTGGTGTGGTTGTGTATTGGGAGCCAGAGTGAGTAGCTGGGGGGGGTGGCTCTGGTTGTGAATGTAAGGTGGTGAGGTGAGATGGGCCAAAAAAAGATATATTCACTAAACAAATGTGCACATTGAGTATGTTTGCTTACACACGCATGCTCGTACACTCGTAATTACACATTGAAGTGCTGACAGGTGCAAGCCAAACAGACCTGATTATTGTCATATAAACATGTTTTGAACATAGCTAAGACAAAAGTACGCACTCACACATACATCAGTATTCATACTGAAAACTCGGGTTAAAGAGGAAACTGATCAAAATACTCGTAATCGATATTTGGGAAGATGACGATGATGATGATTTTTTTGTTACACGTGTGCATATGCTTTGACATACTGTGGATGTTCTATCATGGATTGTTTCAGTCATCCCACTATGGTCATTCCTTCACAATTATGTTGCCTCAGTGTGTTGTCTGGAAGAATTTGGTAACTGTTTACTTCCTTAATATGAAGTTGTGCCAGTCGTCATACATCCTTGCTTTATGGTTGTGTGTGTGTGTGTGTCTCTTAAACAAGTCGATAAATGGTGTGCATTTTTTCTTCTGGTCTGGTTTGTACATGTACCAGGACAGAATTTCCTCTGTGAACTTTCCTCATCGTCATACTCAGATTTGTATGCAAAGCGCAATTTGTACTAGGTCTGTGTCTGTATATCTGCTCTTGGAATAGAGAGAATGGAATGGGAATGCATACATGCATTCATTCAGAATTTTCCTAACTTTGCTTTCTGGATATGTAATTTTTTTCAGCAATGGATGAGTGCACAAGATGAAAAAAAAAAATGTACTTGCTTGTCTGTTGTCGTTGTGAATTATTGTTGGTCTCTTTCAAGAACTGGTGTTTTTGTTGAGAAGGTATGTGTGTATGGAATGTCTCACAGCAGATAGAAGAAAATGGTTGAAAAAAACTTTGGCCATGGTGAGCCATGGTGGCTTTTGATGATTTTTTTTTCTTTCCTTTTTCATGTTGGGCAGTAAGCAAAAAACCAGAACAAATTTAAAACAGCACTTGAGAGGGAGCTGCCGAGTCGTCTTAACAAATTTTTGTCATTTTTGCCCCTCAGTTCCAAGAGTTGACTATTTGGTTGTATACATGTCCATTTGTATTGATCATTTAAAGACTGTGGTGTTTCTATCATGGTTTGATGGTTTTGTTGTAGACTTCAAAAGGGTGAGAGAGGTAAAGTTCTAAGCTCATGTTCAGAGGAGCCAGGTTCTTGCATTTTTATGATATTGTTTTCCATGCAGTTGAACATTGGGAGGATTTACTGTGCATCGATTTATTTTCTGATGAACAAATACCAGTGAATGTCCTGAGCTCAAGCAAATATCGGTGATAATTTACCAGTACCATCAAATTGACATAGCTGTAGAAACATTCTTGATTACCGGTCAGTTATCTCTGTGATGTCCTAGACTAATTGGTTGAAAGGCAGGATGCTTGATCCATGCGCTTCACCACAAAAGATCAGCACAACATATGCCAGTGTACTGCCTAACAGTTGGAATTTTTATATGTGACAGACTTGTTGACATGTCACCAGTGTAGTTTGCTTCAGATATTTAACGATACAGCAAAGAATTATACTGACAAACATGAACCTGTACAGGCAAGTCTCCCGTATTGTACTCTGAAATGACAAAGGATTTGGCACATTTAATTCTGGCAGAAACAAAAGCATTTTGGTGTTTGATTTTTTATCCCCATCATCATCATTTCAAAACCTCAGAATGTAGTTGAAAGTAGATATTGACCCTGCAAACAACCATGTAAAAGTTGATGAAGATCACTCAGCTGTGTTTAAAGGCAGACAAGACAAAAAGCAATAAACTGTACCATCATTGCGCGCCCTGCGTGTAGGTAAAGAACAAAGTGAAGCCTTTCTACATCACTCGTTGATGCAACAAGCATGCTTTAGAAAACCTTTTTTTTTTGAATCTCAGGTCTTCAGTATACCACATGGTGGCAGCGAGACTGTTGCAGGACGTGACTTACCACAGCAAAGAACAGTTTATACAGCGAACTTGCCAACAAGATGGTACGGCTTGTCTTTTATTATTTTAGCTTTTTCTTTTCTAATTCATGCCTTGTTTCAGAGTGAGTCCCTCATGAGGCAGTCGTGTGCTGAAAGAGAGCACAGAAAAAGAGCATTGTGTCACACATGCTGTTTGTCGTTCTGGCAGACTCCAGACTGGAGACATATGTGCTTCAAGGACACCCAGCTGTCAGCTCCTCCTTGGAGTCTACCAATCCAGTTCAAGTCAAGCAAATCTCAACTTACTTTTTTTTCACTGGAGGCTTCAAAGTCCTATCATTCCTTCTCATGTTTTTTTTTTTTTTTTTTTTTTTTTTAAGCAATTTTTTTGTGAAGTTAATCCTCTTTCCATCTCTGCAGCCTAAAAATGACTTGGGTTTGTGGGAACAAAATAACTTCGATTGCATGGGACTGAATGGGAACGAAATAACTTGGATTGTATGTGCCGCTGGTTGATCTTGGAAGATGTCAAAGGGCTCTTGAAAAGAAAGTTGAAGTCGGGCTCACACTGCGAACCATTACCATCATCCTTCTGGAAATTAGTCCTGGCAAGATTCACAAGTCATGCTGATCACCTTTTTTTTTTCCCCCCCCACATGTATCATATTTTAGTAAAATGTTTGTACAAAGTATGATCAGGTCATCGAGAACGAGCCTGTTCTTGCCATATTTTCTCACTTTCCCAAAGTTGCTATCCAGGGCTGGTCCAGGCTTGTCTCTTGCCCACTAACTGTTTTTACATGGTTGATACACAGAAAATCATCAGTCCCATGTGAAAATCCACAACTGATAAATTCAGTCACTGAAAATACCTCTTTTCTTCCCCCCCTCTCAGACTCCCCCCCCCCCCCCCCCCCCCCCCCCCCCAAAAAAAGTATGTTTAAATGTGAAAGTCTCATGTGGATTTCTTTCCTGGTTTATGCATATTGTTGTTGAGGTGGTTTCCAAGCAGAGTAACTCTTTTCACTTTCCTTTTTTTTTTTTTTTTAATTTTGCGGAAAAATGGACATTAGAAGTGAATTTTCATCCAGGTAGATCTAATTCTTAAAATGGAATGATGTTCAGAAACTTTATGGAAGTTAATTGTTTTTGCCATTTTTGGTTGTGAACAATCAACTTGGGGGGGGGGGGGGGGGGGGGGGATCGGATTCTGGTACCAGGACAGTTACAAACAAGCACCCCACCCCCCCCCTTTCTCCTGTGCTCCCCTTCAAATCATGTTTTCTTGCGTTGCGTTGATGGATGTTGAACATCCTTTTGATAGTTGTATGCAACAACAACAAAAAATTACAAGGAGTTGACAGTTTCATCTTTATTATCAAAATGGTCATGGTCCAAATCCATTTGATGTGGCATGTAGGCTCATTAATTTTGACACTTAAAAATAAATTTTTTGTTCATGAGCAGAAATTTGGGAAGGAGAGCTCGACTGGTTGGCTTTTTGGTGCAAAATTTATCGGCACACATGTGAGATATTGGTCAAATTTAGAGAGAATGGAGTTGAGTTGAGTTGACTAAAATGCCTGCCAGTCGATGGTTCTCTGTGCCCATGTTGTGCATCACCTATGTGATTCCATTCTCTGTCTGGAGTTGTGTGTCGCTGCCAGGTGATTCAAATGCTCGGTGCACACTGACCAATGATTGATGCCATACTTTATGTTGCCGTGTTGTTCGTGTGACGTCCTGCAGTTGACTACCGTAGTTATCAACATGGGTTGCTGTTTGTGTGTGGCTGTTTGTGATGCGATGTGATAACTTCTTCACAAGTGAGATAACAAGATTGTCTTGGCTGTCGTGTTACCCAGAACTTTTTGTGTTTACTGGGACTGATGTTCTGTGAAGTAGGTAATGTTGATTAAACAGGATCACTGAAGCTCCAACACTGCTGTTTTTGGACGATTCCCGGCTGCGGTGAAAGAATCTGAGAATGAGAAATGTTTTGTGGGTGTGTGTGTCTTGCGTTATGTTTTGAAATTGCACAAATGTAATGTGTACAGCCAGTCAAATGTGTTAATTCAAAATGTAAACAAATGATAAATACAGCTGAGCAAAAAAACAGTGTCACTACTGGTCTTAACATTGATGCACGCATTTACAAGCACATGGAATTTGTAATTTTCCAAACTAAAATTCCGCATGAAACTTCACTGATTAGGCTAACATACTGAATGAAGAAACTGAATTACAGGTTAAGGTTGTATGCAGCTAACAGGGCCTGACACAGAAAACAGTCCTTAACAGGAAAAAAAAAAAAAAAAAAAAAAAAAAAAACACGCCAGAACATAAAATTTGATATGTTTATTGATACTTTGTGAATAAACCTTTCATCTAGATCCGATTACATTAATTTTGTACGTACATTTTCATGCAGAATACGAAATGCATGCAAAGACCATTTCTTCAACAACAACAAAACACTCATTAAAAATGTGGAAATAAAAACATTTGCATAAAACCACAATGTGACGCTAAACTAAAGGCACACCTCTTTCACATTTAACCAAACCATACACAACAAAGAGGACACCAGAGAACCACACTCTCTCCCACACCCCAATAAGTACACCAAACAAATGAGAACATACATGTTCCGAGCAAATAACAACAATCCTCCAGAACACCCAACGGGATTCTTTTCCTAAGAATAAACCTGGATATCCTAAACAAGAGGAAAGAAGAGGACTTGACCTGAGCGACTGAACAGCAGACTAGAATGGAGTCTGGTGGCCTGTTCAACGGCACTGGATCAGCAGAGCAGAAACAGCAGTCTGGCACCTGGCCCACCAGATGACTGGTCCCCATGTCAGCGAAAGCTGCTGAAGCTGAATGCTGACGAACAAAAGCTAGTTCTTCCCTGGCGCCGACCTCTGCCCTTCCCTACATTTAAAGCCAATGTCTGGCTCTGAAGGAACTATGAATTTCCCCAGTCTGCAATTCAAAAAAAAAAAAAAAAAAAAGTTTCGGGTCTCTCATTCTCTGATATTTCCCTTTTTCTGTTTCGTTTCATCTTCCTTGCATTTTGTCACGTCTTCTGAGACAGAGGGAGTATCATCTTGATGTTTTGCTCCTCTGTTTAGCACAGATGTATTTTTACTGAGAACACCTCCAAACTGATAAGTTAACAATAAGATATTTGACAGCAATTTGATAATTCACAAACAAAAGGAACTGAAGCATCTTTTCTGGACAGATTTTTATATGAGGAATAAAATGCAGGAAACCACGATTGTATAGGAGTATAAAGTAGAACAGGTAAAAAAAATAAAATAAAATAAAACAAAAGATTAACCCTTAACCAGAAAGAGTAAGCCATTGCTAAACATATAGTGTAAGAGATAAGCAATGAATCTGCCTCAAAACCAGAAAGTTTTTTGTCTCTTCCAAGCCTCTCTAAGGTGCCACTGTTCTGGGAGTTGAGTTTCTTAACAGCCTCCACTGCCTGCACCAATATGGAGAAACGCCACACTTGCTGTAACTCGCTATCAATATCCACAGCCATTTTTAAACAGCGAACAAGTGGAACATATAAAACACATACATGAATGGTGGATGCCTGATACAAAACAAGCCACACAAAAATGCAAACCCTTCAAAGTGCAAGTTTTAAACTGATTATAGATGATAATGGTCATACATTGTGATAAAAATGACAATAATGAGCTATATGCAACACTACCTACTTACAGTACAAATGAATATATCTGCTGTAAGAAGAATAGTAGACAAAAAAAAAAAAAAAATTCCTCTTTTATAAATTCAAAAATTATACAGTCCAATAATTCAATGAGAGAGAAATGCCACAACAAAATTTTCATAGAACCCTTTTAAAATCAGAACTTTTTCTTTTCTTAATTGTTCCTTTTATTTGGCAGGCTAATATTGTGACTAGGAATAAATATCTTCCATTAAATTTTACATAAAATGCCCATGATCTTTATTTCTTTTTCCCCCAAATCTACAATGAATATAAGATCAACGCCTGCCGAATCATAAATACTGCCACTCATCTTTGTCATCAACCTTGCCCACAAGTTTTGAGATGGTTATCTCCGACATGTTCACAGAAGACTTACTGTAATCAACCCCTGCTCTAACTGACAAAGGCAGTGGAAATAATGTGAATGTTTTATTTCATCCCCAGTGCACAGACTTCTCAATCGGTCAGTACACTGGTCTCGCAGAGCAAAAAAGAGGCAAACAAGGCACAAGAGAATGGCATGCAGCACAACACTTGCAAATTGTTCAACAACTTCAAAGAAACATTTTCTCTTCAGTCTAGGCAGTGTTCTTAAAAAAAAGAAAAAAAAAAAAAAAGTCACTCTGAAGAAGTGGGAATTCTTAATTCTTCATACACAAGTCTACAAAAACAAGTAACACTTAATAAAACCAAACATGAAAAATGATGAAGACAATCAGGTTTCCATGACACCCTACTTCTTTTCTTTCTTCCTGCGTACGCAGACTGATACTCCTGCGGACACTGCCTGTATAGACGGGCAGTGGAGTTTTGTCTGTATAACCGTTTTTTTTTTATCCTGCCTTTAAGGCAGCCATACTCCATCTTCAGGGAAGGTGAATGCTATGTGTAATGTGTCATCCATACCAACAGCCAAACTGGTCTTCTCTTCCGAAAGTTGGTGATGGGATTTTACGTGTGTGGAAAATGTGCATGCATTCACACACGGAATCTCGGTTTATAGTCTCATTCAAAGGACTGTA
The DNA here is from genome assembly GCA_016801955.1 of Conus betulinus. Taxonomy (NCBI): domain Eukaryota; kingdom Metazoa; phylum Mollusca; class Gastropoda; order Neogastropoda; family Conidae; genus Conus; species Conus betulinus. The sequence continues at coordinate 201,250 of JADBJO010001979.1, read as the reverse complement.
TGGCGAATGGAGTCTGAACCAACGTTAACTTTGAGGGAAAAATCCCCCTGTGCCAAAGTTTGAACCCGAAACCCCAGGACCATGAGTCCAGCGCTCTACCAACTGAGTTATTCCGGCCCCCTGACACCATATCAAATCACACCAAGTTCTGTCAGAGTTTGGCAATTTCTGCAGTGCCATCAACAGACATCTCAAGGCCAGAATGCATCTCGACCAATCGGCCTCTATACAGTGCTCGACTCTTCTGCTAGTTTCTCATTCTGCAGCCAAACTACAGACAATGCTTATTTTGTGAATGTGATTGAAAAAGACATCAGGTTTGCTGAGTAGTGCTCAGCATGAATGAGTAAAAAGATCAGTGTTAAGCATGAGCGCTTGAACAGCTGGAAGCATTCTCGAGGAATCTTGCCAACTGAATATCAATAATGGTTTGGTTTTTTTTTTCTTCAATGAATGAGTGTGTATGCATTTAAAAAAAAAAAAAAAAAAAAAACCCCTGAAATTTGTTATATCTTGATGACAACTCATTGCCATTTCTTTCTTTACTGAACTTTCCAGTGTGTTTGTGTGTGTGTGTGTGTGTGTGTGTGTTTGTCTGCATGTGCATGCAAACCAGAGATATGAGAGAACAAACAAACAAAAACCAGACATGCCATTTTGCTGTGCACTGGCTCATCATCTTCCATGCATGCAAATGGCAGGGGAGGGGCTGGGGTCAGGGAAAGGAGGCTGCGCATGACACGAGTTTTTCTTGTGTAAAGCGCTCACAGCAGAAGATCGGAACAATACGATCTGCAGGTGTTTGTTACTGTCATTATTATTATCTAAAACTCAACTCCCCATTCACAATCACACTGTCGTCATTACCTTTTGCCAAGACCATTATTACTGAAATGTTATCCTTTTTAGATACATTACTTGAAACACAAGGACAACTGATGTATACAAACAATCCTGCTTCAAATAAAGTCAGACAATAGAGTAAGTCGGGTCGCATACATCTCCTGGTTTCTGAATGTTTTTCTATCACATGCATAGTTAGCAACATTGCAAAGAGGAGCATAAAACTTGCATTACAGCCGCTGCTTACACAACACCCAATGGAAACACCACACCAGTGAATACACCACACCTATGGATACACCACACACACTGGACTGGATACACACACCACACCCACTGGCATTTGTCATTAACTCTTACTACCCAAGGTCTTCTAGACCACAAATCGGATACAAGTGATACTGTCATCCACCGACCAAACAGAAAACTTTCTCACTGGCATGCAAAAATGACATGTAATTATCGGCACACATACACTCCTGGCAAGGTCACAAGTGGACATGAGCCAACCACATTCATCAATAAACAGTATTTCGTTAGATGAGAGAAAAAAAAATACCTTAGCAACTATGCACTACCTGCCATCACACATATGTCAACAAATATTCTTCCATGGAAGAAAGACATTGTGCACCAACTGCCGCACAATTTGAAGACACTGTTCTTCCATGGAAGGAAAACCTTGTGCACTGAATGTTGCACGTATGTCATCACTATACTCTTCTGTGGAAGAAAATCTCCAAATCACAAACAACAACAGTATCCATCAACAACATCCATGAGATGAAGGAACACTGACTGTACAATGCGCAGCAACAGTGCTATGCTAACCACCACCACCTTTTGTAACACGACACCCATGTTTCACAAACACCCTCAAGCCGTCATCACAAACACAACAGCTTCAGTTCGATTAATACTCAAACAACAGCACACGACCTTTTCAGGTCTGTCACCACATTGAAAAAAAAAAAAAGAGAGAGAGAGAGAGAGAAAAACAGTCTTCCCTGTCACGGTAAAAAATAGAAACCAACAACTTAAACAGACTTGTACATAGTCTATACCACAATTTATAACAAACTGTTTTAAATATTCCTCTTTTAATGGGGGATAAAGTTTGTCCATGCTGCGACCACCTGCCATTCCATTTCTCCCGATCAGATTCTTTTTTAACTGAAAATATATCAATGGAAAAAAAAAAGCCGTATTAGCAAAGGGAATCGCAGACTTGAACAGTTGGTGCCAGTTCTAGACATCAAATTCTCACTACCTAGTCACTAGACCAGAATAGTGCTCCGGTCTGATCTTTCCTACTATATATGGATCCACAGTATGGGACCTATACCTGAAGGACAAGGATCAATTGGGGTTTATTCAGCAGCAAACTTCATCAAAGGGAATCTGAAGTCCAGAGGAGTGGGCCGCATCGTCGACACGCTCCATGGACTCTGACCGATTCATTCGAATGGCCTCAGGAAGCAGCTGCTGAACTCGCAGCCTTCTACTTGACTGTTTAAGGCTCAATCCCAGCATGGCCACGAGTTGTACAGGAAAGGCATGTACATCCAACATGTCTGAGTTTGATCATGACTGAAATCAGGAAGCATGCTCTCCACTGAGCCCAACTTACATTTCACTTTGTGTGTGTTCGCCAGTCTGTTTCAATCATTTTGTTTGTTCGCCAGTCTGTTTCAATCATTTTTTTGTCAGCAATTCTTCGTGCTGCTTGCCAGCAATGTGTATGAAAGAAGACCTATTCATATTTGGTATCATTCTGTCAGCCAAAGACCCAGTGATCCAGTAACACCAATCGACCACAGTTTGCTGCGTTCTGGCACAAAGTATTAATGAAGAAACACGGCACCCTATTTCCAATACACAAGCCAGACAGCTAGTATCACAGTACGAGTAGGGAGGAAAGCTTGTGGAAGGTCAGTGCGAGGGAGGTGGCAGCAACAGGCTGCAGTGCGCTGTTTAATCAAACTGCTGCCGCCTCCACCCCTGTCCTCCCGCCTTTATATGTGAACGGTAGGAGATCAGGGGTTCTTTCCCTTCTCTTCTAACTAAGTACTCCTCTGCAGACAAATTCATAATGCCTGCATGCAAGACTCTCACAAGATATCGCCCTACCCCTTCACCATTATGGAACCTCAAACATCATCACTTAGCAAGCCATCTATAACCGTCTGGAAGCTCTTTCTTTTCCTGTACCATCTCCGACTAAACCAGCTTGAGGAGGAGATCGTTCAAGCCCCTTTTGCCTTGGCATCTTCTTCCGCAGTCAGCAGATCCCTAGCATGCTAGCTCTCTCCACTCTTGTGTCCTCCCCCCCCCCCCCCCCCCCCCCCCCCCCCCTTCCTGCTCTACGCCTTTGGCCCACACATGTCTGTTTCTTGCTGTGCTCCCCTAGCGTCCTGTCACAAAAATAACCACTTGGTTCCTGCAAAGCATTGATCCAGATCGCAAACAGACAAGCAAAAATCAACAAAGTTGTTACAAAGTATAACGACAGATAAAAGTGTCAAGACTTTCCTTTCAATGAAGGTAGGTGAGCGGTCCACTAATGCAAACAAACAAGAGCACATACAGTGGACATGAGTACAGACAGGCTTTTTTTTAATTTTTGAAAGGGCACAGTCAAAGAGAGTCTCAGAAAAGAGGAACTTACCTGCACTGAACTAGACCATGGGAATGACATTCATAATTCATAATTCATACTGAAAGACCCCCACCCCCACCCCCCCCTCCCCACCCAAGCATGTCTCTGGTCTGAAGAAAAAAAAACTGTAAGACTTCCAACCTTAGAAGTGACTGGGCCGAAAACAGAGGGAAAATAACGGATGACAGAAACAAGAATCCAAGACACTGACAGCCAACTACCTGCAGCAGGAACATCCAGAAAACAGGGACACAACTGATACTGAAAGACCACAGGAGGCACAAACACCAAAAGAAGCACTCGCTCATGTGGACAGTGCCCATGCGTCAACACATAGACAACAGTTAAAGTCCTGCCACCGTCAAGACGCACTCAGGACAGTTTTGTTCTGTGCCAATAATTTCTCAGTGACATACTGTGCTGTTTGCTTTGTTTTGTTTTCGCCTGTTAACAACAGTTTCTCAACACTGTGCCCTTAACGTATGTATTTTCTTCTGTCAGACATTTCTATTTCTGTCTGAAATGTAACGACAGCATCTACCATGACTTCCTTTCATTCCAAACTGTCTGAAATGTAACGACAGCATCTACCGTGACTTCCTTTCATTCCAAACTTGTCTGAAATGTAACGACGGCATCTACCATGACTACCTTTCATTCCAAACTGTCTGAAGACAGCATCTACCATGACTTCCTTTCATTCCAAACTTGTCTGAAATGTAACGACGGCATCTACCATGACTACCTTTCATTTCAAACTGTATGTGCTGCAACAGAACTCCTTACTACCAATCTGAGCACTAACACTACTACCTGCTATCACTCATTGTCTTACAGACAATGATATGTCATAAAATATGCGCATCTGTCATCCAAACTAACACACTTTGGCAACAACAACAGTAACAACCTTCTTCTCTAACCCAAAAATGTGATTTAAAAAAACAACATTAAAAGAAATACAAACGTGTTTAAAATATATCCATTCACATAAACATGAAAACAAACAAACAAACAAACAAAACAAGAAAAAAGAAAAACATCACTCTAAAATGACATTCAACCCACACAGATCCCACAAAAGCGGAACAAGTCTGCGCAACGGCAATGTCAAGTACTTGATCGGACATCATTGGCTTAGCGAGTGGACAGTTCTCAAAATGACTGTTGAAATGCAAAACCTGCACCAGGCCAACAAACAGCACAAGACAGGCCTATGCAGTGCTTCGACAGATCTTTGACAGCTGGCTGAGCCCACTGTCCAGAAATAACTATTCAAAGCCATAATATGGTGGAAGAAGGGGGAGGGGGGGGGGGGGGGGGGGGGGCATGTCTCACTCCAATGCTTGCTGTTCTACAACTGATTTTGCCGAAGTTCATCTCTGACAGTTAAAAGTCATGTGTTGAGCCAGCGTGTGAGAGTGTGTGTTATACACACATACATGATACACGCACACGCACACACACACACACACACACACACTCATCTTTTGCAGTATAACCAGTTCCAGAACTGGTCTACAGTTACAGCCCAGCCTACCTACCACCCCACACCTTTCAGGGCTGTTTTCAAGTTAGGACAAAAGTCCCATCCCGTAGAAAAGACAGAAACACCACAGACAATCCTTGTCAACTTACATCCACTAAACAACATGGAAGCTAAACAGACGGTATCCTTAATGCTGATAACACCAGGCTGTGCTGGGACACCACCCTCTCCTCTTTATTTGTTGCATGCCCTAAATAACAAAGTGAGCGGGAAAAAAATTCAATACAAATCTGAATATACCTTAAATGGTAAATAAAAGAAGAAAGAAACAAACAAACAAATGAAAACCAACCATATTGACAAATAACATAGCTGCCAATCTTCTGGGTTTAAATTGGGGTATGAGGGGATGAAGGGGATGGGGGGGGGGGGGGGGGGGGGCTGAGGAGGGAACAGTTTGGCTTGGGACTGACAGCATTTCTACGCCCTGGAGTCTTCAGCTGACAAAGGCAGGGTTTCAACATAAAATGTATTTTCCCACTCGCAACATTTGCCAACTTTCACATATCATCTGGGATTTATTCCGCAATATTTTATCATCCCTTAACAAAAAAAAATGATCAAATGACCCTCTAAACCCCACATCTTTAAAACAAACGTTTGAAATTTTCGATTTTTTTTTTCCCCACTAAGGCTGGGATTTGAGGAATACTTTTCTAAATTTGGAAAATTCCAGAAAGATGTGGAAGGGTTGGTTAGTATGAAATGGTCACTGCTCAACAGTTATAGTACATTTTGTATATAGTCTCACTACTTGTAGTGTATACAGTCTCACTATCTGTCATGTACAGTCTCACTGTCTAGTCCTCAAGTCTAACACACACACACAAAAAAGGAAGCTAATTATATATATAAAAAAAATTTTTTTAAATGACCAGGGCAAAAAAAAAAAAAAAAGACTTTCTAGATCAAAGGCGGGCAAATGAGCCACAAAGGGAGAGCAACAGTCGACGACAGTGAAGAAAGACACGGGAACAAGTCCACACTGGCTCTCCTCACACAACGTCCACAACCACATCCACCGACACTTTCAAGAAACAAGGCTGTTGGAGAGGACTCAGCACTGTTATGGAGTAACTGCAGTCTTACACCTGTAAAACAGAAATTTGAAAGCAGGGAGAATGTAGACCTCCACAAAGGTTGACAGGTTGCTGAATACGCCCTACGCTCCAGATCTGCAGCAGAATGAGTTTGTTCACAGACCAAATTTTTCATCTATCCATGCTTTGTTACAACTAGTACGGTAGTGTTTGCATCACCTTACTGACAGATCCTGGATTAACTCTTTGATCCAGTTTCAGGCCACAGATCCACACCAACATTTGACAGCTTCATTTCTTGGGCTCCATTCCATCTCTCCACTCTGTTTCTCTGAAATCAGTTCATCAGTTTTCGCATCGTCTCGCCGACAGACAATTCAACCGACCGACAACACCACTGAGAACGTAACTCCCTAGGGGGGAGTAACCACTGTGAGTGTGAATTGCTCTCTTCCTCACCATTCCCTATCACCTGTCTGTTTTCAAACGTGACAACCGTCATCACTCCCTCCCTTAACCAGCAACAACTGTTAGTGTAAAACGCCCTCTTCCTCAGCAATCCCCATCCCCTGAATGACATCACACCCTTTGTCATCTGGCCTGAAAATGAATGGATGCAAATATACAAATGATAGTTGTACACTAAGAAAACTGACACGAACATACCACCCACACACTCTACTGGATGATTCAAAACCTAGTTTATCATTTTATCATCTTTCCCCTTATTCATATGACTGATTGTCTTTCCAGTTATTCATATGCTTGCTTAAGATTTCAAATTCATGATGTTTGTGCTGTAAGATAAAAACTGATAAGAGATCACCTTTTCTTCTTTTTTGCTTCAGATCATCCAAAATTGCATTTTCAATTTTGCAATTCTTACACTCCCTGATATGCATGCAATTCATTTCGTCAGTCCAACACACTGCAGCCAATTCAAAGAAAATAATCGTAAAAATAAATACACATATTTTTAATCAAGCAAAAATGAATAAAAAACATCATGGAAATTCATCACAAGCTTTTCCAGGTTTTTTTTTTCTTCTAAAATGTATGCTTCATAGCAGTAAAAAAAAAAAAAAAAAAAAATGTTCATTGCATTTACTCTTTACATAGCACATACATCAGGACTCTCGCTGCTGAGAAAATGGTTGAAAGTTTAAGCAATGCGGAAAGCATGTTACCCCTCTCCTCGAACAATTTTTTTCAAACTTGCTTTCAAAATGGTGCAGCCTGATGCAAATCTGCACATTGCTAGGTGCATTGTCCACTTTTTGGTCCAGCCACAACCAGGACTATTTGCACAGCTTTCAGATTCGCAGCCTTTTATAAACACATGAAATCACAGCCCTACAGTGTTTAGCTTTCAACTAGATGAATGAAATAGCAACTGCCTGCATTCACGAAGAGGAAACCTTTACGCCACCCTGTGTGACACCTGTGTCATCTGTCAGAATACCAACAGTGCGTCCAGCACTCTACACATTCCACCGTTACCATCTGTGTCATCTGTCAGAATACCAACAGTGCGTCCAGCACTCTATACATACATTCCACTGTCACCATCTGTGTCATCTGTCAGAATACCAACAGTGCATCCACACTCTATACATTCCACTGTCACCATCTGTGTCATCTGTCAGAATACCAACAGTGCATCCACACTCTATACATTCAACTGTCACCATCTGTGTCATCTGTCAGAATACCAACAGTGCGTCCAGCACTCTATACATTCCACTGTCATCATCTGTGTCATCTGTCAGAATACCAACAGTGCATCCAGCACTCTATACATTCCACTGTCACCGTCTGTGTCATCTGTCAGAATACTAACAGTGTGTCCAGCACTCTATACATTCCACTGTCACCGTCTGTGTCATCTGTCAGAATACTAACAGTGTGTCCAGCACTCTATACATTCCACTGTCACCATCTGTGTCATCTGTCAGAATACTAACAGTGCATCCAGCACTCTATACATTCCACTGTCACCATCTGTGTCATCTGTCAGAATACCAACAGTGTGTCTAGCACTCTATACATTCCACCATCACCATCTGTGTGATCTGTCAGAATATAAACAGTGTGTCTAGCACTCTATACATTCCACTGTCACCATCTGTGTCATCTGTCAGATATCAACAGTGTGTCTAGCACTCTCTATACATTCCACCATCACCATCTGTGTGATCTGTCAGAATATAAACAGTGTGTCTAGCACTCTATACATTCCACTGTCACTATCTGTGTCATCTGTCAGAATACTAACAGTGCGTCCAGCACTCTATACATTCAACTGTCACTATCTGTGTCATCTGTCAGAATACCAACAGTGCGTCCAGCACTCTATACATTCCCTGTCACCATCTGTGTCATCTGTCAGAATACCAACAGTGCGTCCAGCACTCTATACATTCCACTATCTGTGTCATCTGTCAGAATACCAACAGTGTGTCTAGCACTCTATACATTCCACTATCTGTGTCATCTGTCAGAATACCAACAGTGCGTCCAGCACTCTATACATTCCACTGTCACCATCTGTGTCATCTGTCAGAATACCAGCAGTGCGTCCAGCACTCTATACATTCCACTATCTGTGTCATCTGTCAGAATACCAACAGTGCGTCCAGCACTCTATACATTCCACTATCTGTGTCATCTGTCAGAATACCAACAGTGCATCCAGCACTCTATACATTCAACTGTCACCATCTGTGTCATCTGTCAGAATACCAACAGTGCGTCCAGCACTCTATACATTCCACTATCTGTGTCATCTGTCAGAATACCAACAGTGCATCCAGCACTCTATACATTCCACTGTCACCATCTGTGTCATCTGTCAGAATACCAACAGTGCGTCCAGCACTCTATACATTCCACTATCTGTGTCATCTGTCAGAATACCAACAGTGCATCCAGCACTCTATACATTCAACTGTCACCATCTGTGTCATCTGTCAGAATACCAACAGTGCGTCCAGCACTCTACACATTCCACTGTCACCATCTGTGTCATCTGTCAGAATACCAACAGTGCGTCCAGCACTCTATACATTCCACTGTCACCATCTGTGTCATCTGTCAGAATACCAACAGTGTGTCTAGCACTCTATACATTCCACTGTCACCGTCTGTGTCATCTGTCAGAATACTAACAGTGTGTCCAGCACTCTATACATTCCACTATCTGTGTCATCTGTCAGAATACCAACAGTGCATCCAGCACTCTACACATCCACTGTCACCATCTGTGTCATCTGTCAGATACCAACAGTGTGTCTAGCACTCTATACATTCCACCATCACCATCTGTGTGATCTGTCAGAATATAAACAGTGCGTCTAGCACTCTATACATTCCACTGTCACTATCTGTGTCATCTGTCAGAATACTAACAGTGCGTCCAGCACTCTATACATTTCCACTGTCACTGTCTTTCTTCTTCTCTCCTTTTATTGCTGCTGTTCAAATATTCTCTTTTTCATGAATTCTCATTCTTACGTTTCACTGAAATCTGTGCATTCATGGAGAAAAATATCTACATATTTTTTTTTTTAATTTATGATATATTTCCCTGACTTTTCATTCTCATTTTCTTTACCCCCCCCCCCCCCCCCCCCCCCCCCCCCCCTTCCCCATTTCTGTTCCCCTTCAAATCTTTGCCAAGTCATTATTGTTATAATGATGGAAGAATTGTTAGTCTGCACGTGTTTTGTCCAGCGACTAAATTGTTCAACATATATAAAGGTTGTTCTGCACAATTCTTAGCCGCTGACAATGCTTGGGTTTTCACTGAATAGCAGAGCTGACCACTCAGACTGTCCTGTATCTTTTGATCTCCCTGGCATCCTTGAATGGATCCTCAGGCATTGTAGGCTCAAAGATTGTCCCCCCCCCCCCCCCCCCCCCCCCCCCCCCCCCCCCCCCCACTTTATACTGTTTGCATAATGTTTTCTTGTTTTTCAGCAACTTCTTTCCTCTCCACACTTTTGTTTTGCTTCATTTACTACCCTTCACTGGTTGCTTTGGGGGTGCTGTTGGATTCTTTTTTGAACCCTTGGTGGTGAGAACACCACAGAGTTATGGACTGTGGTGTGTCTCTATTTGAAACCATGAGCACAGACACAATCAGCCATGTCTCCCTGATGAGTCTGATCCAGCGGACAAAAGGCCTAGGAGCAGGCAATACCAATAGATCTGTCTTTGGGAGGGATTGCAATGGTTCCCTCATGTGGTTAGTGAAGGGTTTTCATATTCATAACATATTAAAGTTTATGTTCCCATTTCTTTTCTTTCTTTTTTTTTATAGTTCAAAGAGTTCAAATCTTTGCCAAGACATTACTATAATGACAGAAGAATTGTTAGCCTGCTCTTATTTTCCCCCACTACTTAATTTCTTTTCTTTTTTTTTTAAATAGTTCAAATCTTTGCCAAGTCATTACAATAATGACAGAAGAATGGTTAGCCTGCACTTGTTTTCCCACACTACTACTTAACTGTTATATATATATATATATATATATATATATATATATATATATATATATGGCAAAGTTGACTGATTCTGATCTTTCTATTGGGATTTTCAGGTCCATCAACCATCATTATGACACTGAAACAAACATCCATGTATCACTGGTCTAACAAAACAAAAAGATGTTGATGTAATAACACGGGAAAGAAAATAGGTAGGTTCTTAAATTCATTTGTTTGGACTTCTGTAAGCAGATCAGTCAGTTCATGAATGAAAACAAAATTGTTTTTCCGCCAAGGAAACTACTCTCAAGTAAGCACTGAAAGGGTTATTTCCCCTGGGCTTTTTTCCCAAATAGGATATGGAAATATGAATTGTCATGCTTATACCTCTAGAATATTTTCACATTTTCGTGAAAATGTATTATACGATATATAGTTATTAATTCATAAACAAAAACTTAAGTGCTCACGTTAAACCGAAATATTTGTAATTTTTCCTTTCCCTGAAACAATGCTTGACTGCAATCAATTTTTGACAAAAGGATTTTCTGACAAGATGCAGCGGACTGGAAAAAAAGAGTTTTAGATCAGTGTGAATACACAGAGTTTGTCTGGTTACAGTGGGCGTCTTTATCTGTCATATTTAAAGTGGATTAATTAAGCGTGAAAAAGCAGATGCAATTTGACCAAAATGATGATGATGAACACAAACAATATATAAATCCACTGGTTTCACACTAATCTGTTACAATGCAAAATCATACTGACCTTCACATGCTTTGCAAGGGATTTACATACAGGAAATCATGTTGCCTGACCTTTGAACATGTATAATGTTGAGATTACTAAGAGTGGTAAACAGCTGACATCAAATTAATGCAACTGAATGACCTCATAAAAAAAAAAGAAAGGATATCAAAATGGATGCACAACACTGTTCCATAATTTCTTTCTCTTGGAAGGCAACAAATTTCTGGTCAACCCATAGAAACCATCATTCAAAGGAATTCTCAACGTTTGTCTGTGATTGATGATTTAAAATCATTTCTACACAATCATTCAATTATCCGAAAAATCAAATCAACAAAGATTCAGTTTACAAAACAAACAAAAACAAAGAATGGTAAATCCACCAAACTCCCTCACAATCACATTAAAAGAATCATTTTACTTATCCAATCAAACAACCAACCCTGAAACAATAACGTATGTCTCATATGCAGGCAAGCAACACGAAATCTTAAGAATTAACCCAAGGAATCAATAAACAATATCCAGCAGAAATTCTGAACAATCACGTGATGAACAAGAATAACCATGATCTGGGGAATTTTCCATGTTCTTTTTAAAAAAACAACAACAGTACAACGCGACTATACTCATTCCCCCACAGTAGTTAACAATCTCTGTAATTGTCACTGTGATTTGGATCAACAATCATTGACTGTGACTAACCCTTGACAGTAAACAAACAACAAAAACAAAACACACAACAACAACAACAACAACAAAAGGCAGAGTCAGGATGACAGGAGAGGAGTTCACGAAGGTACTTTACCGAAGAATGAGACTGCTTTTGCTACGACAGCGTCATCGTAGAATGAAACTGTGTACTTTCAGTCTTTCAGCTTCCAGTCTCCACACACTTCTCTACTCCCTTGACCCATTGCTGAACAGCTCCTCTGTAAGCATCTCTAGGTACGTGTGGGAGGCACCGGACAACCTCTGCTCCCACAGCTGACCATGCCTGGACCATTGTTCCTGACAGGTTATTTCTTTGATGTGGGATGAGGTAAAAGGTCACAGCGAGCAGGATCAGCCAAGCATGCAGGGCGTGGCAGAGCAGCATGTTTCCTGCTGCGAAAGAATCTTTCACAAGGTGACCTGTACAGGCTGTGTGTTTGTCATGGACAGAATTGATTCCCCTCACGCCTGCTTTTGGTCAAGACACTTTGTAAACCCTGTAGGCTCCGGCTGAGGAAAAGCAACAAAAGTCCCTGAAATTCTAGAGGGGGGTCTGACCTGCATGCCCTCCCTCACCTGGAAAAATATTTGAATGTTCAAATGGTGTAACCTGACGTCAGTCTGAGCATCAACTCATCCAGTGATGTATCATCTTTTCTGTCCAACCCAACCACAATCAGATCCAGTCGCTTGTACAGCTTTTGTCAACACCTGTCACTTTGGCATTGTCTTGCCCGTGCATAATGTCAAGAGCATGACATTAGCTTGCTTTCAAGGCCTCTAACTGATTAGAGACAAATTGGCAACAGTTGTTCTCATAAAGAACACAAGATCTTGCGATGTCAATGTCGTCTAGTAGCAGACCAACCATGAGTTCTGAGAATTTGATCACCATTGGAAAAAAAAAAAAAAAAATCTTTATCCCTGATTTTTTTCCCCTGAAAAATCCCTGATCTCCAGTTTCAGATCTCAGTGAGATCTGTAAATCCCTAGAGAACTTAGAACCCTGGCCCTTTGTACTTCAGACCACACAGAACCACAGAGCAATCTGTTGGTCACTCCTCTTCTTTTCCGTGATTTCCACAGCACCTGGTGTTGAAACAGACTTAAAAACTTTCACGGCAGAGCAGCAGGAACAAATCACATGAGGAGGATTTCCCCATCTACGCCTGGTTTGGGGGCTTCCTGCGCAGCTCATACAGTCCAATTCATCACCTATGACAACCTCATGAAAATGCTCCCGAATCACAATTCTTGTCACATTTAAGGAGCTTTTTTGAGTGTGACAAATCAAGGCCCAGAATGTCAGCTGTGTCTTCAAGGTTCACTCTTGAATCTTCATCATCATAACCTTTCACACTGGTAATATGCATGTTGTTACGCTTTCAGTTTCCACCTTTCCTTCCTCGGTTCTGTGTAACAGACAGCTGACCACTTCAGAAACATTTCACCAACCTGCGCATCGTTTCTATGGCAGGTGTGCATGTCTACCGAAACGGATATAGCTCCACAATGACGTAACAAGCTGATTTCCTGGGAGCACCACATACCTTCCTATATGACTGATCATCAGAAATCGATGATGACTTTGTCTCCGCCATTTTTTTCTCATCAATATATTTTGGTGCATTTACAAAATGTCTTGGTGAAATAGACAACCAAAAAAAAATGACAACATTATTTTACCGAAATTTTCATCATGTATCCTGCCAAAATGTGACATCCTTTGCTCACTCAGCAGGCTTGCGGTAAAGCCATATAGTTGGTGTCTCATTCTCTTGGAAAATACCTTCTTACTAGCACAGAATTCCCGAAAGGTGGGATCCACTGAGGCAATCAATTTTCAAATTTCATTGTGATTTAATCAATATTCATCAACTGTGATTATCACTGTGATTTAATCAATATTCATTAACTGTGATTATCAATCTTCAAATGTCACTGTGATTTCATCAACACTCATCCATTATGACTATCACCTTTAAAATGTCAGTGATTTTTATCATCATTCATCCATTCTCACTATCACTTTTCAAATGTCGGTGATTTCATCAACATTCACCCATTGTGACTATCAGTCTTCAAATGTTGGTGATTTTACCAGCATTCATCCATTGTGACTTTCACTCTTCAAATGTCGGTGATTTTATCAACATTCATCCATTGTGACTATCAGTCTTCCTATGACTATCAATCTTCAAACATCTCCTTTCATCAACATTCTTCCACTGTAACTACAAATCTTCAAATGTCAGTGATTCTATCAACATTCTTCCACTATTAACAACTGTTCAATTCATTCTGGTTTTATCAACACTGATCAAAAGTAATTAAACACCTTCCGATCTCATTTTAAGTTTAACAACATTGATGTAATGTGAATCCTTTCTTCACTTTTCTATAAAAAAAAAAAAATAAAAAAATCATCCTCAATTCAGTGAGATCATCTCCAATGATCCAGTCTACATCCACAATCATCAAAATAGTGCGGACACATGTCTAACACTAAAGTGAATCTTCCATAGCAGCACAGAATGGCAACTCTCACCTAACTGGAAGTTTCAGCGTTCGTTCCCTATATTCTTCAACCCATCCGTTACAATGTCCAACAGTCAAGGGGCAGGAACTGTAATCCCATTATTGAAAATAAAAATATGAAAAACAAATTTACAAAGCAAAAAACCCCAAAAACTTTACAAAGAAAACAAACAGGTCCCCAAAAAAACTTTATTGCTGCATTGGCCCCCCATTCATTCCATCAACAGTAGATTGGTCAGTGTTAAAGAGTTGACAGGTCACCCATCCCAGACCCTCTATTCCTTCAGGAAACCTCTGATTGGTCCCAGTGTTAAAAACCTCTGAGTTGACAGGTCACCCATCCCAGACCCTCTATTCCTTCCTTCAGGAAACCTCTACGATTGGTCAGTGTTAAAGAGTTGACAGGTCACCCATCCCAGACCCTCTATTC
The DNA here is from genome assembly GCA_016801955.1 of Conus betulinus. Classification (NCBI taxonomy): domain Eukaryota; kingdom Metazoa; phylum Mollusca; class Gastropoda; order Neogastropoda; family Conidae; genus Conus; species Conus betulinus. Next base: position 186,239 of record JADBJO010001979.1, on the reverse strand, counting down.
CTTCAGGAAACCTCCGATTGGTCAGTGTTAAAGACAGGTCACCCACCCAGGTCATCCATCCCAAACCCTCCACTCCTTCAGGAAACCTCCCCCTTCAGCCCCTCTGTCCTCAATCATGGGCAACAAGGCAGAGGTGTTGTAACCAGTGCAGTCCTCACTGTTGTCCTTCCAGAACATTCATGGTCTGTCTCTGGGATGCCTACGCTCCACTGTACCCTGTACAATGGTCCTGGACCAAGAATCTTGGCAAGCTACAAACTCATCCCAAGCCAACTTCCAACACACAGGAGTGTGTGTGTGTGTGTGTGTGTGTGTGTGTGTGTGTGTGTGTGTGTGTGTGTGTGTGTGTGTGTGTGTGGGGTGGGGGGGGGGGGGGGGGGGCCAGTGTTTCTGTTGACTTGCTACCTGACCCAGTTATGTTAAGTTGACCGTTGTAGATGCAAGGAACAGCTGAACTTTATTTGCACATGATTTGCCAACAATGTCCAGTTCCATTAGCCATATATAAGCACGGACAGGACCAGTGCCTTGTGGCGTCCTCTTCATTGGGAAGGTGATTAAGGTAGTTTTCCAGGTGACATCAAGTTCTGTCACAACAGATATTAACAGAGCCAACCTCCTCTGTAGTGGACTGATGCTGCACTGTAACATCTATGAGCATGTTTCTCTGAGCACAGAATTTTTTTTTCTTTTTATACACACTAGTCTGTCTCCATCAATGCCTGGAATCAGGCTCTGGGTGTATATCCACCCAAAGCCCTGCAGACTTCAGATCCCACCACCTTCACTTCCACCTTTATTTTCATTCTGTCTGAATGCACCTACCCAGAAATGAAGGGAAAGCGGAGACTTGTGCCAATGAAAAGACTGCCACTTTCCGTAAGACTGCCAGGTCCAAGGTGTGTCTCCTGGCCCAACTGACCTTTTGGAACTACTGAGATGCGTTAAATCACTTCCATAACAGCTCTTGACAATCTTGAAGAGGACTGAGAGGCAAGCTCCTCCAGACTTTACATAGGAACTTTACATCAGTTTCAAGAATCCATCCCTGGAGTTTTGCTTTGAGGGGGCTCACAGTTGTGTTCACTTCGGCTGATTTTCTTTCTTGTTCTGATGCCGGTTATCTCCCACAACTGTGTGCCTGTCCTCCATCACTCCCAAGCAAAGGACATGGGAAAGACAGTCAGACATGATCTTATCACTAACAATACATATTTTTTCACACAACTGTGTGTGTCTGTATCTCCATCACTGCCGACCGAAGGACATGGGAAAGACAGTCAGACATTATCTTATCACTAACAATACATATTTTTCATATATGTATCCTCAAAATGCTTAACGACTGTATTATAATGAAGGATGCATCATATAGATTATGACTCAAGCTTTTCTTCTTTCAATTCAATACAAAAAAATCATAAAAAACTCTCTAAACTTTACCACTGTGGAAAATGATGCCATCATTCCCAACAAACTGATACAGAAACAAAGTAAAAAACCATACCATATAAAGTTATAAAAGCATGACAATGGTCATTTTTAAAAAAAAAATCATTTTCTTTTAAGATCAACATCAGTGCTAGACACACGTTTCAATCATTAAACAGCAGACAAAATACTACAAAAACACAGATTTCTTATAAACAAAATTTAAATGTGGGGAGTAACAAAAGACTAAGTAAATGATCAGTGAATCTCACATGCACACACACACACACACACACACACACACACACACACACACACACACACACACACAAAAAAACCGGAATTCCTTCTATTATGGCCCTAAGCGTCTGTCTCAGCATTCACAACAAATAAGCTTTACATTAACATATCCATCATATCCATAACATATCCACCAAGCTACAAGAGATGGTCCACACTCAACAATGTAGAAGTCTGGAAGATTCAAGTGAAACAAAGCAACTTCTAGTATGTGTATTCAGACAAAAAATTATTTGACATATTCAGACAAAATTATTTGACAACAAACAAAAAAAATGGTAATACCCGCCTCCGTACTTAACTTTATGTCATCACTGTATCTACTGTTATTAACCTGAATTTGGGTCAGCTGCTCTCCCCTTCCCATTCTGTTCTAGTTCTGACCTTCATCCGTTGCCCTACTAATGGCTGGAGGAATGGTTGGTGATTCAAAACTTCAATAACCTTCATTCAACTTCAACATCTTCACTCCTAGACAACCCTGTTCAACATACCAGTTTTTTGCCCTGAAACAGAAACCTTAAATCAAACTTTTTTTTTCTTCAAATCAAGTTAGGTTTAACAGTCAACAGAGCATGCACAGCACGTAGTGAATCTTCCTGTCACCAAATTGGATCAGCCAGTCAGTCGTAATCTCCTAAATACAGTTTCACGCTGTTCCATCTGTCCACCTGGACCACTAACATTCATTCGCCTCTGCCTGTTGAGAGTAATTCTCCATTTTTCTCCCCATCACCGTTATTTGGGGAGCCCTGAGCATTAAGACCTGCTTAGTTGGGAAGCTCTGAGCATTAAGACCTGCTTAATTATTCCATGTGTAATTTTTCACCACTGCTTAATTATTCAACGTGTAATACGTGTATACATGTGTATACACATTGTGTACACACACACACACACACACACACACACACACACAAGCAAAGCAATTCATCACACCATCAGCACACTTTATGAACAGATATTGCTAACTCCAAATTTTTCTTCCTTTCTTTTCCATTAAAAAAAAAACACACACACAGGAAGAGAACAGGGAATCAGCCGGCATGCCCGATTCACTCTCATTCTTAATCTTCAAATGCCGTTTGTTTCATGAACGAATGTCATTTTTATCTGTTGTTTATGCTTGGCTGGTTTGTCACAACACTCATTTCTCCAACCCCTTTCTATAAGCAGACAACAGAGAGTTTCTTCGTGTTTTTTTTTAAAGAGAGAAAAAGCCTGTTGCTTTGTTTCACTGAAATCGGAAAGAGCCATTTTGTTTACATTAAATAAAAAGTGTAATACAAACAAAACCTAAATACAAACAAACACACAAAATAAAGTGCAAAGCAAGAATTATTCAGTCCATAAGACAAAGAGAAAAGCGGAATATCGACATGCGCCTTCTTCAGACGTCACAAATTACATTAAGAAAATACGCAAAATAACACTATCCACATTGCTGCCAACAGGCACCTTGGCCTTCAGTTGGCCATCTGGTCTTTGTTATTTGTTCACCAACTGACAGCCATCCAGACAGTATCACTTTGAGTGTTTTCCATGTCTGCTAGTTGTGATGATCAAAGCAGGATTGTTTGTGAAAATCCACTGGGATGTTTTGTACAGTATTAGTTTTCCTTTGCACTCTATTCTGTATGTAAAACTTGTATTTAGGCTGTTTTTCTTCTTCTTCTTCTTCAGCAACACTACAATCCGCTTCAGTGTTTTTATAATACAAGTAACAATATCAACAATACTGATATACAGGGTCCCCCCCCCAACTCTTTCTTCCCTCCACCTCCCATCCTCCCTTTACCCCCCCCCCCCCCCCCCCCCCTTCCCTCCCCCTCCTCACCGACGCCTCATTTCAAAGGGGCAAAAAAAAAAAAAAAAGTTACCCTTTACATGCTGACGAAAACAAGGCACACTGACGTACAGCATAATCAGCAAACCATACAGAACATCAACAACCTGAGCCTGCATGCAGTGCACAACATCAGCACAATCTACCTGAAAGTAGGTCACAACTTTAATCCCTTTTTCACATGGTCTACGCAATACCAGAAAAGAAAAAAACGGGGAGGGTGTGGGAGGTAGTACAGTACCTACCCGAGGCCCTGACTCTGAGCAAAAACTTGAAACACAAAGCACTAGGGAACTGGGGCAAAAGCTGGACATTCTGTTTCAAACCATGTTTTCCTTAAACCTGAGTGTATTCCACCAATACTCAACAGCTGAACATGGTGTGAGGGCGAGTGGAGAGGGAAGGGGTTACTGGAGGAAGAAGCTGGAAGGGTACGGGGCGGGAGGAAAGCTGAGAGAGGGGTGGAGAGGGAGGGGGACATGGGACAGGACGAGGGGGAAGGTTCAAAACTCAAATCTACAGCAAATGCCATCGCAACAGAATATCTAGGCACATGTTTTCTTTCAGTATCCAATGAACGTAATTCACCTCAATGCCTTTTAAGTTAGCAGTTTTGTTCATCTCTGTCAGCTATGTACTGTGTGATATGAAAGAAATGCCATTATTTATTGTGACAAACTGTCATTAACAGGTTTGACAATCCCCTTACAGAATACAGTGGGTTTCCATTGATGCTCTTCTGCAAAAATGATGGGAAAAAAAAAAATGCTATCATAGAAGAACAAAGCAAATTTCATGTTCAAAAAGCTTGAGCGAAAGCTGTGCTATCAGTACAGTGCAACTGAGTCACGCCCTCCCCTAAACATTCAAAATGAACACCAAAAAAAAAAAGGCATAAGAAATAATGTGTTTGTCAGTCTTCTCACAGCACACAAAAAAGTTCAGAGTTCTCTCTCATTTATCTTCCCCTTAACATTAGCCTATGAAAAACCAGGCAGCTTCTTTAAATCTCTGGAATGTACCTTTTCTGATCATGTCTAACATGGGTTTTAATTCACTTTACAACAAATGTTCGTATTTCTGCATGGCCACAGATATCATTATGTATTGCAGCTGAACCTCTGATTAATGCAACAGTACATCAGGTCTCCTGACAAAGACACTTTATAATAAGGGTTTGCTTGGTCCCTCAGCCCTCCTCCCTGCCCCCCCCCCCCCCCCCCCCCCCCCTCCCCCCAACTCTATCATTATCATTGAAAACTGACTGCACAGTCAACATGTTTATTCAGATTAGTTGCATCATTTTCAGCCCTAAACAATCTTCATGCCTCCCACCTCAAAAAAAAAAAAAAAAAAAAAAAAAAAAGACAAATAAAAACAACAACAACAACAACAACAAAAAAACAGGGAGTTCAAAGCAGGTGTTTTGGCTCAGTTGTATGGGAATAAACATTCAATTTAATAGAGAAAATAAATCTGCATAGACAAAAGGAAGCAACAGTGACATATTTTCCGCCAAAGTGCGGTCCAATTTTTTTACACATGTATGGGAATTTTGTTGCAAAGAAATTTAAAAAAAAAAAAAAAAGAAAGGTCAATGTCATTGCATACTCAAACAATACACTGATTTACAAGATTACATGCACAAAAGGCATAAACCAAAAAAAAACAAACAAACAGACAAAAAAACAAGGATGGCACAAACGGTTGAAGAGGCAATGAGAAGTAGATTACAGACACTCTTTCAAGGAACAAGATCAAGACACTGCACTGCATCTTTACACAACATCAGAGCACGAGCACATGTACATAACATCAACTCTTTTCTCCACAAATTAATTAAAAGTGTCAAGTGCGAGTTCCATCATAGGTATGGGGTTCTCTCTGTTGACAGATGCCCCCTCCCCCCCCCCCCCCCCTCTCAATTTCATACTTTACAGTTTTCATTGTAAAATTACAATTTTTTATTACAATAATTAGTTTTCATTTTAAATTTACAATAGTTTCTATTTCTTCACACTGCAATTCCATCTCTGTATCCCAGTGAATCAGTGCTCTAGTTGTACAGTCGTTCCTGAGTGCCTTGGACATTCAGGATTCAAATCCTGGGGAAAGGCAGGATTTAGCGGTGGTTGTCCAGTTGTTTACAGCCTTAACACACACAAAAAGTCCAGAGAATTCAAAACAATTTTTTTGTTTTTCTTCATCGTATGACAAATGCCATGCTGAGAAGATCCACTGCGCTTCATGACCCTCAAGTCAGGACTCTGTATTTTAGGCAACTTTCTGCTGCTGCTGTACCCTGGCCCAAGAGACAGAAAATCATGAACAACCGCCACAGTTTCCAAGTGCTGGAGCCTGTTGCTCAAGGGGCCTTGACTTCATCCTGGCATCCCAAAGACTAAGCTCGACCCAGATCACCACATCAGGTTGGGGGTGGGGGGGGGGGGGGGGGGGGGTGGTGTGAACTAAATCTGATCCTACCCACTGTGACTGGTAATGTCATAACATGTCTGTGACAACTGACAAAGAAGAGAAGCAGAGGGGACTGCAATGCCATGCAGCACTTTCAACTGAACTTGACAAAGAGAAATCCACCTTCACAAAACCACTGACACAATACAATACAGTACAAACACAACACAACATCACTGACAGCCGATTCACTACAGTCACACAACAGACAATTCCACACCCCTTCAAGATGGCGGCCTAAAGCCCAAGGCTGTTCCGGTATAACTGAGTGACTCAAGTTTTCACAATGAAGGGTGTGACAGTCAGAGGAGTTTAAAGTGCTGCCCCCTGATTCAGCTGCGAGCGGGATGGACGACAAGGATGACAAAATGCTGCCCACAAGGAGACGAATCTCGGCCAGTATCAGGAGTGGATGTTGGTCTTTTGGCTGACATAGTCGTTATAACTGATGGTGATTTTTTCACTACGATAACGAGTCAGTCGTATAGAGCTGCGCACCTCCGGGGTGATAGGGCCCTTGTGACCGCCCTTCTGCAGCAAGGAGTCAATGGTTTGGATCTGGTCCCAGCCTGGAAACAGGGAACTGAACACCATGATGTCAGTGCATGACAATGCTGTCAGCTGCCTTCAACATCATTCTGATCGCAAGCAGGAATGAGCAATCTTATTACAAACACTCTGTAAGTTTTCTAAGTACAGTAACCGCCAAACATGAACAAATGAATCACAAGACAAAACATGACACGCTTAGGTCTTCTTCAGGCAAGATAAACGACGCTCAGGACGATTCTTCTTTAGATTTCTGCCTGCAGTCGCTCACTTTGCGACTAAACCTTATTAGTATTGTTACAATACAGTTCAAGCCATGATCAATGTCAATCACTTAGCATTGCCTAATGTCATCACTATTAACATGTTGGCACCTTCAACAGGTGACTCAGCAGTTCAGTACCAGTGGATGCAGGGCCTTGAACAAGAAACTGAAGAGACCACAGAACACATTCTTACGATACACACTGCTTCTTCTCTTTATGAATGCTTGTTGCTTCATGTGACCCCAGTACATATTCTTACGATACTCACTACTGCTTCTCTTTATGAATGCTTGTTGCTTCATGTGACCCAGTACATATTCTTACGATACTCACTACTGCTTCTCTTTATGAATGCTTGTTGCTTCATGTGACCCCAGTACATATTTCTTACGATACTCACTACTGCTTCTCTTTATGAATGCTTGTTGCTTCATGTGACCCCAGTACATATTCTTACGATACTCACTACTGCTTCTCTTTATGAATGCTTGTTGCTTCATGTGACCCCAGTACATATTCTTACGATACTCACTACTGCTTCTCTTTATGAATGCTTGTTGCTTCATGTGACCCCAGTACATATTCTTACGATACTCACTACTGCTTCTCTTTATGAATGCTTGTTGCTTCATGTGACCCCAGTACATATTCTTACGATACTCACTACTGCTTCTCTTTATGAATGCTTGTTGCTTCATGTGATCACAGAACACATTCTTACGATACTCACTACTGCTTCTCTTTATGAATGCTTGTTGCTTCATGTGACCCCAGTACATATTCTTACGATACTCACTACTGCTTCTCTTTATGAATGCTTGTTGCTTCATGTGCCCAGTACATATTCTTACGATACTCACTACTGCTTCTCTTTATGAATGCTTGTTGCTTCATGTGACCCAGTACATATTCTTACGATACTCACTACTGCTTCTCTTTATGAATGCTTGTTGCTTCATGTGACCCCAGTACATATTCTTACGATACTCACTACTGCTTCTCTTTTATGAATGCTTGTTGCTTCATGTGACCCAGTACACATTCTTACGATACTCACTACTGCTTCTCTTTATGAATGCTTGTTGCTTCATGTGACCCCAGTACATATTCTTACGATACTCACTACTGCTTCTCTTTATGAATGCTTGTTGCTTCATGTGACCCAGTACATATTCTTACGATACTCACTACTGCTTCTCTTTATGAATGCTTGTTGCTTCATGTGACCCCAGTACATATTCTTACGATACTCACTACTGCTTCTCTTTATGAATGCTTGTTGCTTCATGTGACCCCAGTACATATTCTTACGATACTCACTACTGCTTCTCTTTATGAATGCTTGTTGCTTCATGTGACCCCAGTACATATTCTTACGATACTCACTACTGCTTCTCTTTTATGAATGCTTGTTGCTTCATGTGACCCCAGTACATATTCTTACGATACTCACTACTGCTTCTCTTTATGAATGCTTGTTGCTTCATGTGACCCCAGTACACATTCTTACGATACTCACTACTGCTTCTCTTTATGAATGCTTGTTGCTTCATGTGACCCAGTACACATTCTTACGATACTCACTACTGCTTCTCTTTATGAATGCTTGTTGCTTCATGTGACCCCAGTACACATTCTACGATACTCACTACTGCTTCTCTTTATGAATGCTTGTTGCTTCATGTGACCCCAGTACACATTCTTACGATACTCACTACTGCTGCTTCTCTTTATGAATGCTTGTTGCTTCATGTGACCCCAGTACACATTCTTACGATACTCACTACTGCTTCTCTTTATGAATGCTTGTTGCTTCATGTGACCCCAGTACACATTCTTTACGATACTCACTACTGCTTCTCTTTATGAATGCTTGTTGCTTCATGTGACCCCAGTACATATTCTTACGATACTCACTACTGCTTCTCTTTATGAATGCTTGTTGCTTCATGTGACCCCAGTACATATTCTTACGATACTCACTACTGCTTCTCTTTATGAATGCTTGTTGCTTCATGTGACCCAGTACACATTCTTACGATACTCACTACTGCTTCTCTTTATGAATGCTTGTTGCTTCATGTGACCCCAGTACACATTCTTACGATACTCACTACTGCTTCTCTTTATGAATGCTTGTTGCTTCATGTGATCACAGTACATATTCTTACGATACTCACTACTGCTTCTCTTTATGAATGCTTGTTGCTTCATGTGACCCCAGTACACATTCTTACGATACTCACTACTGCTTCTCTTTATGAATGCTTGTTGCTTCATGTGATCACAGTACACATTCTTACGATACTCACTACTACTGCTTCTCTTTATGAATGCTTGTTGCTTCATGTGATCACAGTACACATTCTTACGATACTCACTACTGCTTCTCTTATGAATGCTTGTTGCTTCATGTGACCCAGTACACATTCTTACGATACTCACTACTGCTTCTCTTTATGAATGCTTGTTGCTTCATGTGACCCAGTACACATTCTTACGATACTCACTACTGCTTCTCTTTATGAATGCTTGTTGCTTCATGTGATCACAGTACACATTCTTACGATACTCACTACTGCTTCTCTTTATGAATGCTTGTTGCTTCATGTGATCACAGTACATATTCTTACGATACTCACTACTGCTTCTCTTATGAATGCTTGTTGCTTCATGTGATCACAGTACACACATTCTTACGATACTCACTACTGCTTCTCTTTATGAATGCTTGTTGCTTCATGTGACCCAGTACATATTCTTACGATACTCACTACTGCTTCTCTTTATGAATGCTGTTGTTGCTTCATGTGACCCCAGTACACATTCTTACGATACTCACTACTGCTTCTCTTTATGAATGCTTGTTGCTTCATGTGACCCCAGTACACATTCTTACGATACTCACTACTGCTTCTCTTTATGAATGCTTGTTGCTTCATGTGACCCCAGTACACATTCTTACGATACTCACTACTGCTTCTCTTTATGAATGCTTGTTGCTTCATGTGACCCCAGTACACATTCTTACGATACTCACTACTGCTTCTCTTTATGAATGCTTGTTGCTTCATGTGACCCCAGTACACATTCTTACGATACACTACTGCTTCTCTTTATGAATGCTTGTTGCTTCATGTGACCCCAGTACATATTCTTACGATACTCACTACTGCTTCTCTTTATGAATGCTTGTTGCTTCATGTGACCCCAGTACATATTCTTACGATACTCACTACTGCTTCTCTTTATGAATGCTTGTTGTTTCATGTGACCCCAGTACATATTCTTACGATACTCACTACTGCTTCTCTTTATGAATGCTTGTTGCTTCATGTGACCCCAGTACATATTCTTACGATACTCACTACTGCTTCTCTTTATGAATGCTTGTTGCTTCATGTGACCCCAGTACATATTCTTACGATACTCACTACTGCTTCTCTTTATGAATGCTTGTTGCTTCATGTGACCCCAGTACATATTCTTACGATACTCACTACTGCTTCTCTTTATGAATGCTTGTTGCTTCATGTGACCCCAGTACATATTCTTACGATACTCACTACTGCTTCTCTTTATGAATGCTTGTTGCTTCATGTGACCCAGTACATATTCTTACGATACTCACTACTGCTTCTCTTTATGAATGCTTGTTTGCTTCATGTGACCCCAGTACACATTCTTACGATACTCACTACTGCTTCTCTTTATGAATGCTTGTTGCTTCATGTGACCCCAGTACACATTCTTACGATACTCACTACTGCTTCTCTTTATGAATGCTTGTTGCTTCATGTGACCCCAGTACACATTCTTACGATACTCACTACTGCTTCTCTTTATGAATGCTTGTTGCTTCATGTGACCCCAGTACACATTCTTACGATACTCACTACTGCTTCTCTTTATGAATGCTTGTTGCTTCATGTGACCCCAGTACACATTCTTACGATACTCACTACTGCTTCTCTTTATGAATGCTTGTTGCTTCATGTGACCCCAGTACATATTCTTACGATACTCACTACTGCTTCTCTTTATGAATGCTTGTTGCTTCATGTGACCCCAGTACATATTCTTACGATACTCACTACTGCTTCTCTTTATGAATGCTTGTTGCTTCATGTGACCCCAGTACATATTCTTACGATACTCACTACTGCTTCTCTTTATGAATGCTTGTTGCTTCATGTGACCCCAGCACATATATTCTTACGATACTCACTACTGCTTCTCTTTATGAATGCTTGTTGCTTCATGTGACCCCAGCACATATTCTTACGATACTCACTACTGCTTCTCTTTATGAATGCTTGTTGCTTCATGTGACCCCAGTACATATTCTTACGATACTCACTACTGCTTCTCTTTATGAATGCTTGTTGCTTCATGTGACCCAGTACATATTTCTTACGATACTCACTACTGCTTCTCTTTATGAATGCTTGTTGCTTCATGTGACCCCAGTACATATTCTTACGATACTCACTACTGCTTCTCTTTATGAATGCTTGTTGCTTCATGTGACCCAGTACATATTCTTACGATACTCATTACTGCTTCTCTTTATGAATGCTTGTTGCTTCATGTGACCCCAGTACATATTCTTACGATACTCACTACTGCTTCTCTTTATGAATGCTTGTTGCTTCATGTGACCCCAGTACATATTCTTACGATACTCACTACTGCTTCTCTTTATGAATGCTTGTTGCTTCATGTGACCCCAGTACATATTCTTACGATACTCATTACAGCTTCTCTTAATTGGATACATGTTGCTTCATGTGATCACAGTACATATTCTTACAATACTCATTACTGCTTCTCTTAATTGGATACATGTTGCTTCATGTGATCACAGTACATATTCTTACAATACTCATTACTGCTTCTCTTAATTGGATACATGTTGCTTCATGTGATCACAGTACACATATTCTTACAATACTCATTACTGCTTCTCTTAATGGGATACATGTTGCTTCATGTGATCACAGTACATATTCTTACAATATCATTACTGCTTCTCTTAATTGGATACATGTTGCTTCATGTGATCACAGTACATATTCTTAGGATACTCACTACAGCTTCTCTTTATTGGATACATGTTGCTTCATGTAACCATAGTACATATTCTTACGATACTCACTACAGCTTCTCTTTATTGGATGCTTGCTGCTTCATCAGTGAGCTTCCTTCCCTGTCCAGAAGTTTTCTACATTCTCTGAGGCCACCCAAATAACATTGAAAAATGACAATGAAACTGTGAAGACAGACATATCCAGATACTGGGGATAAAAATGTGCACCCCAGTCAAATCAGACCCAAAAAATACCAGCATCAAATCTCCCTGCTTGCCTACACGGCAGGTAAGATATCAGTCGGCACGCCTGACGATGGACTGTTACCCCGGTCTCCCTGAGGAGGGTTAGGCATGGGGACTCTGACAGACTGAACCTGACTGTGGCTGTGTTGCATGAGGGTGCCAGGGAGGGAGAGATCATGTTGCTTACAGCCCAGCATGAGAGACCTTGAATGAGCTCAACAGGGGGGGAATGCCACTAAAAAGGCTCAGAAGGCGAGACAGCAAAAAAAAAAAAAAAAAAAAAAAAAAAAAAAAAGGGGGGGGGGGGGGGGGGGGGGGGGGGATCAGAAGATGAAGTAAGACACATCAATTCACATCCACACGACTGTCTGCTTTTTTTCATTACAACATGAAAAGCAAGCTCAGGTCAACCTTTGTCGTGCGTAACAGCAACTCTGGTCAAAATAAAAGTTTGTTTTAAACAGGCCTTCTTACTATGACTTGCTTTCTATCTCGCGATGAGACTGGTGTGAAATTTTTGCGCAGCCATTCTCTGTAGTTTACTGGAGATCTAGCTCTTATCACAGTAAAACCAAACGAAGATGGATGATAATGTCAACATTCATGCCAGATACAGGTGACCTAAGAAGATAATAGGTATGATCATGATTCTATGTACCAGCAGATGCAAACTATAGGAAAAATGGTAAAAAAAAAAAAAAAAGAAAAGAAAAAAAAGGAGAATGAAGGAAAAAAGAAAGGATAAGAATGTTTAACAGTCTTTTCACTGAAACTAAAAATAAAACAACAAACGTCTTTTCACTGAAACTAAAAATAAAACAATAAACGCGATCCACATCTGTATCAATATTTCATTTACAGCAGGAGTTTTTTCTTGGAATTTCTTTTCATGTACTAGGGTTAAAACTGCACCACATCATCTTCAACTCTTCTTCCTTTCTAGTTTGTTCAGAGCCTGTATGAAGTGTTTCACCCTTGCTTTTGATGATGGGCGGCCTGATGTGGCACAAGATAGGACTCCATCTACCCCCTGTTCAGTGTCTACAAAACGCTCTGTGTTTGTCCTATACAACTATTTTCTCATCCCTGTATTTCATGGACAGCTTGTCCTGGAATGAGCACTTCGGGCACCATGTATCTTCAACTTCAAAACAGTGAATTCTGTGGCAGCAGTTGAAGAGAGTGCTCTCCCTTGATCAACAAGATGAAGTTTCTGAAGTCTGTCCCTTGACCATTTATCATCTGCTTGAACACCATGGCATCATGTGAATTTTTTTGCATCTTATTTTACTTCAAGCTTCATATGTCAAAAAAACAATTTTTCAAAATTGTGATCTGCGAGACAATTTAACTTCTGAAAGGATCTGAAAGGAACATGGAGCTGTCAAGAATACTTTGTGCTGAAATGAAAGGACCATCATTGAAATAAAAGGATTTAAACGGCCTTTCACACTGAATTCAACTCAAAAAGATTTAAAAGTACCTGAAAGGCCTCTACAAACCCTGAACAAAAAAAAACAAAGATCCAATGCACAGAAGAATGTCAGAGCCCACAAAGTGCAGGCTAAAGTGCAGCAGCTGTATGTATGCTCACTGCACAAAGCCTAGAGAGGCAGAATCCTTCACTGATACAGCACGGGAACAAAGAAATCCCAGTACCAACTTGGAAAAGATATCATTTCCCTGAAAGAGAGGCCGCATTTCAGGCATTTTCACACAAAGCACACAGTCAGAGCCTGAGAAGAAAGCTGGTACGTGAACAGAACTGCACAAAGCCTAGAGAGGCAGAATCCTTCACTGATGATGCAGTACGGGAACAAAGAAATCCCAATCCACAGCATGGTACCAGCCTGGAAAAGACATCATTTCCCTGAAAGAAAGGCCGTATTCCAGGCATTTTTGCATAAGGCACAGTCAGAGCCTGATAAAAAAAAAAAAAAAAAAAAAAAACCCTGGTACATGGAACAGAACTGCACAAAAGAGCACTCAGGCACATGGAACAGAACTGCACAAAAGAGCACTGGACACACGCACACACAGATGGCTCTGCAGAAGAGGTCACAAGGAGTGGAGCCTGTGGAATTCTCATTACTCTGAAAGACGAACCAGTGATCTGCCCACCTATCCTAATCAGAACGTTCTTTGCCAGCTACCAGACTGAAGAAGATGCACTGAAAACAGCAGCAAAAACACTGTGAAAACAGGGAGGTGATCCACTCCAGAGTTGTCATCTTCATATGCACTGACTGAGCTAAAACCATCCAGAAGCCTCGAAACAAGGAACTGACTGCCCTCATCGATGCCCTGGTGATCCTGCAGCAGTTTGTCAAGCACACACCATCATCCAGTGGATTCTGTTACACTGCCACATCCAGGACAACCAGGAGCCCGAACAAAGGCAAAGGAAGAAGAATGCTGTCACAATGGGACCAGGAAGTCACTTCTGAAGAAGTTAAAACAAGAATGAGGAAGCAGAAGAGAAAATGGCTTCAGAAGCACTCTGATTACCACAGTACAGATGCCAACAACATTCTACCTCCTATAGTAGTGGAACACACTCTTCCAGGACTGTCAAAACACACCAGAATCTCAAGACCTGAAACCTGGCTGCTGAAATGCCACAGATGGAGAAACTCTTTGCTTTCTTTACTTAGGGATCTCCAACACACAGCAGCATTCGTCAGAGCTTCTGGAGCTGCAGTCTGAGTGTATAACAACAACAAAAAGTAACATTTGCATTGCACACAAATGAAACTGTAGCTTTGCCTGTCTTCACAACAGTACTGTCACACATGCATCATCACCCTGCAACTTTGACGTCCTTTTAAACATTGCACATAACGGCACATTTTCCTTTGATGTCTTAAACATTACACATTACAGCACATTTTCCTTTGATGTCCTTTTAAACATTACACATTACAGCACATTTTCCTTTGATGTCCTTTTAAACATTACACATTACAGCACAGTTTCCTTTGTTGTCCTTTTAAACATTACACATTAAGGCACATTTTCCTTTGATGTCCTTTTAAACATTACAGCACATTTTCATGTGGCATCTCTCAGGACTATGCCTTGTGAATCACTGGACAAGAGAAACCGTCTGAGAACACACAGAGTATGGGGGATCCCATGCGAAAGGTTTTCAGTATGTGTAAACTCTGTCAGAAATGACACAATGAGGAATGTCTGAAGGACAGAGTGTAATATAATCACAACATGGCAAAACAACTGGCAAATGGACAACAGACCTAGCGAACCAAAAGACAATGATGTCAGCCGAGAAGGAATACAGTGACTGTTATGTACTTACCCTGCTCGACAGCCACCTCTGGTAGGTAGGTGGCCGTTTTCTTGTGACCCTTTTCATTGTAAAACTCTATGCGGATACCATTGTGCCCCACCTGAAAACACACATTGATTGACACACACCATGACTGTAGCATGCTCCCTCACCTTACGAAATGACACTCTGCCTGTGGTATACAATAAAATCTGTCACTTCGTCATTGGTTCAGCCACAGCACGGGAGTCTCATCTCCCACACGCTCTCATCCCTCACCCCTACTCCCTCCTCCTTTACTCTCCCCCCTTCTCCTAATATACCCATTGGTATACTGTCATCACTGCATCTCACCATGCCCCAGACAACCACCCTGACTTCCCAGCTGCAGAATCCTTTTTTCTTTACAGCAGTTACAATTTTCAGGGGTCAGATATTCTAAAAACAATGGCCCTGGTTGGATAGACATTCAGACCTTGCTATGCATCTGGAAGTATCCCCCACACACACACACACACCGCAAGCAAAAAACTGATGGGCCGGTAATGACAGTCTAAGAAATCTGTTTCAACTGAATGAGCAACACAATGGAGCAGTTAAAAGGACTGTGGCCAAGATGCCAAAACCCCAAAACCAAATGTTTCTGTTTGCTCATGTGAACGTTCAACAGATGTTGTGGAGTATGAGAGAATTTCTTTTGTTGTTTGTGAGTGTGTTTGTATGTCAAGAAGTGACCAAAGACCTATGCGTATGCCCACACAGGCCTGCTCCTACTCCTTCAATTGTGCAGGAGAGATGAAACCGAGCGGTGAAAGTGGTTTACCTCCCAGTCGAGGTAGTCCCGTGCCTCTCAAAGTGTGTGAGGATGGAGACAGAGCAGTGAAGTCTGGTGAACTCGTCTTTGGTGATAGGAGCAAACCGACTGTCTCTCACAGCACTGCAACATTCACACAACTCTCTGTCTCTCCTCAGTGCTTAGCTATTTTTTCTTCTTTTTCAAAATGGAGTGACTGGAGGCGGAAAATGGAGCAAAATTTAGAAAGAGAGGGGGGGCTAGTTGCCGCCAAGGACATAGACAAACAAAGCACAGGACAAGACACAATGCATTTCAACCTCTTGGGTCTTCTTCTGGCAAAAACAACGTTTAACATTTAGGCCATTTTATTCGGGTGCCAAACACATGGAAAGATAAGTGACTCTGCATTCTTTGTTCATACTGTCCTAAATGTTAAATGCTGTTTTTACCTGAAGAAGACCCAAGAGGTCAGAATGCATTTTGTCTTGTCCTGTGCTTTGTTTGTCTATGTCCTTGGCAAAAACTAGCCCCCCTCTCTTTTCTAAATTTTTATTCTTTCTTCACCAAGTTTACAGCACCAAGTTTACAGCAATGAAGTAAGAGAAGGACAAGGTACAGGAGGAATGGATTGGTATGGTTTATTATGGTGTCTGCTACAGCTACCCACATGCATGCCTATATAAGTCTGTCATCTTTTATCTTGGGTACAAATTTGGTACCTTGTTTAAGAAAAAAGAAATTAGTCCTACAGGAATCCAAATCCTCCTACTTCCACTTGTTTTGAATTCAGGAACTCAAATTCCCACATGAATCAAATAATTTTAATGATTTTTTTTTTTCCAAACTGTACACAAATGTGGGATACCTTTATGTGATTGTTTGCAAGTATATGCACATGTATAGTGTGTAGTGTGTGTGTGTGTGTGTGTGTGTGTGTGTGTGTGTGTGTGTGTGTGTGTGAGAGAGAGAGAGAGAGAGAGAGCGCGCAGCGCGCATCTGCGTGTGTGTGTGTGCGCACCCGAACATGCATATGTATGTGATGTAGGCATTGGGGTGGGGGGGGGGGGGGGCAATGGGAGGGAGAGAGGATGATGTCTGTGTGCACTTTAAAACGATTTCGGGTATGCACAACTCTTGAGCGTGGATGAGTGGCATTCACATTTCAAGGAAAAATCTTTTTTTTTTTTTGTTTTGTTTTTTGTTCCTTAACAGCCATCTGCTTTTTGCTCTCATGGACACTGTATGTGCTTGCATGGACTCATTCATCACAATTCAAATACAAGCACGTTCATTGTAACTGAACCTAGTCCGATCCCTACAACAGACATTTGAGACATGGGCGAACCAACTTCATGAAAATACCTCAAAACATTAAGACAGTTGTAACATTTCGTGAAAGTAGTATAAAATTGAGTGACACAAGGCCTCAGCAAGTATTAATGAAATGTGTAGCCAACATCGTCTAATCACTCAGCAGTTTAACGAGAAGATTTCTCTGCATAAGATTAAGAACAGCTTACTTGAACCTTTGCTGTGATCGTCTTTCCAAAGATGTCATCACAAGCTGAATATGCGACACCGCTCTATCCATAATATTTTTTCCTCTCTGTACATTACAGAAAAGAAAGGGGGGGGGGGGGGGGGAACCCCAGACAGAAAAGATAGTAACAATAAAGGGAAAAAAAAAAAAAAATCTATTCTTGCTGTTTGTAGCCCAGGCAACCACTGTGAAGTATGTCAGGGCTGCACTGAAAGCGAAAGCAAAAGGATTTGTTGTTTAGACTAGAAAGTCATGGAGCAAAAGACCATCAGAACAGATCACAACGCAAACACAAAGTACAAAGAATAAGAACGATGCAGGAGGATGACAAGTTAGTGTCGTGTCGTTTGTTTTTCGAGCAATCATTCTGTCAGTGCCAGTGCTATTTGTTTTGAGCAATCATCCTGTCACAAGTGTCAGTGCCAGTGCTATTTGTTTTGAGCAGTCATCCTGTCAGTGCCAACTGCCAAAATCCTCTTTGCTGTTTTCTGTAATAATCGTGCAGATTATTCTCCCAAGCACACTGCCCTGCCGCTTTTTCTAAGATTCTGTTTCAATGCTGCTACTGTACAGTCTGTCATTTTGCATCTTTAACTTTCCCACATGGGTTTCTTCCTTTTTTCTTGTGTGTGTGTGTGTGTGTGTGTGTGTGTGTGTGTGAGAGAGAGAGAGAGAGAGAGAGAGAGAGAGAGAGAGAGAGAGAGAGAGAGAGAGAGAGTTTTGTTTGTTTTAAATTGTGTGTCCATAGCTCCTTTTTATGTGCTGGTTGCACATACAAGAGTTTAATTGCAATATTGGTGAGCTACAGCCAGGTGGACCAATTGGGGATGGATGGAGGTGGGACTCATTGGGAAAGAAGGAATGATAAAGAGATTGAGGAAAAGAGGCTGAGGTTGAAGGCAGCGGCCGAGGTAAACTGGTAAGTAGGTAGGTCAAGCCTAACAGTTGCCATGGCTAACAGGCAGCAGAACAGGAGAAAAACTGCCAATTTCAACTTGTTCATACTCCTCAACTACTCAACACTGTCAAATAAAAAATATCTCCACATCTAAAATGAACCTCTAACATGAAGTCTGTGTGTTTTTTATGGTATGAAAGAAGTGTGCTTTTATTGTGAACGGTCTAAACACACAAACCATACACTGCGTCGGTGAGCTTGTGCAACGATTCAAGCCGCGGGCTATCCCGTGACTCGCAAACAACAACATCCGGAAAAGTGTTCGTAACCTTGACACACTATATGCACAGCGACGATGTTGGTACCATATGAAACAGAAAAAAACCTGCAGAATCGATCGGTATAAAGTTCGTCATAGTTCCTTTCATTAAGTGCCGCAAATTTTGTGCCAAAAGACTAGCATAAACTTCAAAAGCATATCAACATCGCTAATTCTGAACAAAACATATTGAAAGACCACTCGTTTTGTAGAAAAATCAATGCTCTTTTCGTTCGTGTATATAAGGACGCACAGGCTTCTGTGTGTATAAGTTCCGGCCAGGATAAAGAGAGAACCCCGTAGTCCAAACGGCATTCAGCATTCCGACAACGGGGGGGGGGGTATGAAGCTGACACGATGTTCGAGTCGAGTGGCGAGTTTAAACCGATGGATTTCAACGATCTTGAGCGTGATCTTGGTAAGTATGCGAACGATTCATTTGTTTAAGCCCTTGCCCTGTTATTTTCAAGGAATTCGTGTTTCTTAACTCTGGAAATTATTTAGAAGTGATTTTTTTTTCATCAGACATGTGCTCGGTCAAGTGGTGGTTGTTAGCTCCCGTGATCAGTACTAATGGTTGCAATCGGTGATCAACCTTTTAGTTTTAAAACAATTTCATAGAATAACTTTTACCCAAACTCGTTCAGATTTTATATAAAAAGGTTTATGATTTTTGTCTAGAGCGAAAATTACGAATAAAAATTAAATTTGGCAGCTGTAACTTCGACAGGGACAATAACTCAGGTTTCAGACCTCAATGAAAATTGAAAGTAGCAGATGTTTTGGATTAATTTGCAGTACTGTTGTACCAAAATGAATCAATGAATTAATAAAATCAATAAATTGATAAATAAATGAGATAAAAGGAAAATAAAAAAACTAGAAAAAGTAAACAAAAAATACTCATTAACTAATTAAAGAGAACGTTAGCTTGAAGCTGCAGTATGAGTGTGGCATATGTACTAAAAGATAGGAGTAAGAAAATCAGAATTTGGAAACTTGAAGCATGTATTATAATAAAATGACTAGCTGGTGTGTGTGTGTGTGTGTGTGTGTGTGTGTGTGTGTGTGTGTGTGTGTGTGTGTAGCTGGTAGCATTCACTTAAAAGTCTTATTGAAAATTGTGGCAATGTGTATTTAAAAAATGTTTACTGTTGAATCATATATCCATAAATTATAGAACTTGGTATAAAAAAAAAAAGCATGTTCTTCAAAGTTATCATGCACTTTCATTCACAGTCTCTGAATTCAAACAATCCATTTTCATCACTGATTGATCAAAACAAATGTCCAGTTATTAACTGTGTTCAGTTTATTCAAAATTGTGTGTGTGTGTGTGTGTGTGTGTGTGTGTGTGTGTGTGTGTGTGTGTGTGTGTGTGTTTGCATGCATGCGTATGTGTGTGTGTGTGTGTGTGTGTGTGTGTGTGTGTGTGTGTGTGTGTGTGTGTGTATAAATTTCACAAGATGACCAGTACCTGCAAGAATCTGACAGTAGCACTGAAGAAGAACCAAAGAGCCAGATCATTCAGCACTTTTGGAACATGAAATAATTATTTGTCATCAGTCTTCTGATGATGAATGAGACTATGAATTTCCATTCAATTTCTCAGGCCAGGGACAGTCAGTAGCAGTTTTCTATGATGATGCATTTTACATTGGTCAAGTACTAGAAATTGTTAGACCTGACCTTGCTTGTATTTCCTTCATGGACCAGAAAGGAACAGAAAACCTGTTTAGATGGCCGTTGTCAGACTCCACTGGGGAAGTTGCAAGTAAATATGTCTTTTATTCAGACTTCAACATTCTACCAAAGAACAGAGTTTGCAGCATTGACTGTACCAGCGGGGAACCCTGAAAAGAAGATACAAACAATATGTTAAAAAGTACTGTTAATGTTGGGGTACAAAATGGAGATGGCCAGTTTTATCGTAATGGTGATTGAAAAACAGGGACATGGAAAAGAGGGTGATTTTTCTGGTATTTGAAAAGTTAAGACAGTTGTGATTTGCTGTTCCTTTTGAACATATATTTGCCTGTTATTTGGAACATATTTGCTGGTGAAATTCTTGAGCATTTGATTCTGTCCCCAGTGATAATGACGGAATATATGTGGAATGTAGGTGATTTTGTTTACTTTGATGTAATTTGTACATAAAGGTGAAGGTTGAACTCATGGATGTTTTTACCTTAGGTTCCTTCTTCAATGCTGATTATTTTGATACCTCTACTTTGTCTGTAGCATGTGTCGTTCCAGAGTTACGGGTTGTAAGTAACGGTACCCTGTGTTTGCCACAAAATGACACGTTGACAAATCAGCATTTTAGTCATTTTTGAAGAGGCACAGCTAAAAAATGAATAATCATTCAGCTCTGGAAAAAAAATAGGCTCAGTGTATCCATCACAGATAATAACTCTGCCAATCTGAGAGTATATTGGGTGAATAGTTCAGAAGATATGAGGGTCCAAACATGGCCCTCTGGCCAAAACGTGAAAAACGCCATTTTTTACCCAAATTTTAAAGCTCAACATCTCAAAAAACTATTAAACCTATGGCCTTGAAATTTGGCATGTGTATCACTTTTAATGGGGTCTTTTGAAAAATACAAAAACATTCCATATTTTTTCAAGTTAAAAAAATGGCTGGACCTACCTAATTACCATATACTCCAGAAACGATCAAATGTTGGGATGACTCTGAACCAAGGAAATGGGTGAGGGGTGACAATCAGAGCATGGAGAGCAGACAGCATGAAAAAGACAAACTTCACTGGTTTAAGGTGAGCAAACCACTCCATTCCCCTGGCCCTGTATTTCATTACTGAGCATGCTACAGTGGAAAAGATCACATTTTGTATTTTTCAGGGGAGGGAGGGGGAGAGGGGGGGAGGGTCTATTAACTTTCTTACTTTTCCCTCTTTTGTTGTTTGTTTTTTGTTTGTTTTATCCTACTACTGCTTTCAACTACTGAAGCACTAGTTCACCAATGGCATGATAATAACCTCAAGTTATATGCATAGCATTCTACTTTCACAGCCACTCACAATTTATACACTGCAAGAAGCCTTTTAGACCTCAAACAACAAAAAACTGAGTTTGACTTTGAACCTTGGTTTTAGCGTGTATGTAAGAGTGAGAGAGAATGAGACTGTGTCAGTGTGTGTATGTATATAATATTGAGAAGGAGGGGTAGGATGGGGGGGTTGCATACATAGGTTTTTTTGCATAAATGTGCATATAAATAAAAGAAAAAGATGCACAAGCCAAAATAGAACACAATAATATTACAAGATACAAGAATACCTTATATCTCAATTCTGAGAAATTACAATCATGCTGCTGACTAACTATACATTGGTTATATAAATAAAAACACAAAAAAAACTAAATCAGTTTAGTTATAATGTAAAAAACTTCATACATGTAGATAACCGATTTTCAGTATTGCACAAAGGTCACCCTTGATTTTACAGAATATTAAGATACATATAATAGTAATTAATAGCAAAACGCATAAAAGCAGTTAGATATCACACACACACACACACACACACACACACACACACACACACACACACATTCAATTACAAACGCACACACACGCACAACACACACATACACATGTATGTATATGTCCCCCCCTCTCCCCCTTGCCCCCCCACCCCCCCCATCCCGCACACACACACACACACACACACACACACACACATTTACTGGTTGTTAAGAAGGGATATAGACATTGGGATAAAACTCTCTTTTGTTCTGACCAATTGGACCTTTGGCACCCTGAACCGTTGGCCAGATGGCAGCAGTTCAAAATAATGGGCCAGGACATGTGAGGAGTCTTTTGTAATTTCTCTTGCCTTTCGTACAGCATGCTTCTCATACAGTTCACTAATGCTCGCGCTTGCCTTTCACCCGCAACTTTCCCACACACATTCACAGTCTTGTTCAACACATTCTTTTTTTTTTTTCACACTGAGCCCACCAAACCAGCGCAAGAAGCCAAAGGTTAAAACACATTCAATAAAACATCTGTAAAACTGCAAGGATTTTTTTTTAGTTTACACGGAGTGAGTGCAGCTTTTGCAAACAGTATTTAACCCTGGACTGACATTTCTTACGAATAGCTGCAGTGTTGAAATCAAAAGTTAGTTTGCTGTCAATTACTCTGCCCAGATATTTATACTGAGACACCCTTTCCACAGTCTGACCAACAATTACAAGGTCTGCAGTGGGGGATGGGGCTCTACGGAAATCTATCACCAGTTCTTTTGTTTTGCTGACATTTAACTTCAGAAAGTTTTCAGAACACCAGGCGGTAAATTTACTGACAGCATCAAAATAGGCAGTGTCTAAGTTAGATAGATCAAGGATGGCTGTGTCACCTGAATACTTAATAACCGGCCTTGTGTTTGAGCCTCTACAGTTGTTGGTATAAATAGTGAAGAGAACAGGTGAAACCACAGTGCCTTGGGGTGAGCCAGTGGATGTGGAACGTGGGGAAGACGGAGTTCCCTGGTAACATACTGATTGAGATCTCCTGACAATAAAGCTCATAATCCAAACGATCGATCTTGGGGAAACCTGAAGAGTGAGCAGTTTCTGTGCCAAGGTGAGGTTGTATTGTGTTGAATGCTGAAGAGAGAAATCAATGAAGAGTATTCTGACAAAGGAATTTGGTGTGTCTTGATGTGTGTAAGCATTGCTGAGTAATGTGATGGTTGCATCGTCTGTGGACCTACTTTCTTCATATATGCGAACTGGAAAGGATCAAGTTTATGCTGTGTTTGTGAAAGCAGTTTCGAAAGAATGATGTGCTCAAAAACATTTCATAACAATGCTAGTGAGAGCAACAGGCCTGTAATCATTTAGCTGGGACGGTTTTCTTGACTTGAGGACTGGACAGAAGGTTTGAGTTTTTCCAAATAGTTGGGACAACACATTCTCTCAGTGACCATGAAAGAAAAAGGTTACTGAAAATCCCACTAAGCTGTGTAGCACATGATCTTAAAAGTATTCCATTGACACAGTCAGGGCCTACTGCTTTATATAGATGGAATTTCTTGAAAAGTCTCTCAATGCTAGTGCCAGGGACACATCCATGTCATCTGAACCATCCTCCTCCCTAACCTTCTTATATGAAATTATCACACACACACACACACACACACACACACACACACAAGCACGCACACACACACATATGTACACACACACACGAGTTCAAAACAGCACCTGGTAACAGCATATTCCCTGAGGCCTTTGTGTAGCTGGACGGGAGAGAAGGTGCCGATACATCCCCGTAACTGTAGCCGTCTGTCACGGTCGCGGCCCCCCTGCTCTCCACGTCACGAACAGGGGACTGAAAGACACCTACACACATTACACCTCACAGGCACCTACCCTCGTTATCCATACCCACTATGCCACGCTGACACATAATGCTCCAAACATCTTTATATAATGTGTTAGCAATATATTACACTACACCAGCGCCTAACAGTAACACTCTACCTGTTTGGCTTCCTGTCCATTTACATCCCTGAGAGCTTCAACTTACTAATTAATTTATTAAACCATCATTATGTCATCCTGAATCTTAATTCAATATAGAACAACTGGTACTTAACAAAACACTGATTTTACAAATTTCGAAAATGAGTTTAATTCTTCCAAAAGCAAAATTCTTCTGCCTACACAGAAAGTAATTAGCATTCTTGATATTCAGTAGTGGAGCACTGATGACTGATCTTCAGCAGTATTAATTCCAAATTACACAAACGGACATCTTCATTAATAGATTCCATTGCATTTCCAAGATCTACCATTCCTTCCTGACCCATCAGATCACCAGCTCAGTCAAATCTGGACAAATTCACTTCAACAAGTTCAAGACAGACCTGCAGTAAAATGTAAATTTAGGTTGGATGGCACTCTATCTTTGGCATTTTCTTGCATCAATTGTGGAGTTCCCCAGAAATCAGTTTTTGACCCAAGCTTGCTGAGAACTGCAACTGTGCAAGATGCATAGATACCTCCTCATAGTTCACCAAAGTAAAAGAAAAAAAAAAAAAAACAAAATGAAAAAAAGGGAGAGAGAAAGTGAGAAAAGAATAAGGACTCTGATAATTTAATGCGTTTTCTACTAACTCCTCCAGGGAAGCCTATGAAGTGCTCCAGTAACATTTCAATGATGTGAAAGACTGGCACTTGGTTCCCTCAACATACACAGACAATGTACAATTATATGCATGTCCCAGTTTGACCTCGCCTTTCTTTCTTATCCCTTCATTGTCTAGGATGAGTCAGTAATGACAAAGTATTCCTCCAAGCCATCCACATTGGAAAGTCAAAGCCAAATATAAAATATTAGTGTGGAGTGGAGGAATGGATCTCTTTCTAACCTCTTTCTAACTAAAACAGAATACTGAATAGCAAATTTATATTAATACTCCACAGGCATACTCATTTCCAAACCCAATCTTTCTTCTTTTTTTTTCTTTTAAATAATTCTGATTTTCTGTGCCCTTCAGTGGCATTCTGGCAATCCTGTAAAGTAATAATGTACAGTCACACCTACGGTCATCTTTCTGCAGCACCAGCTCCAGCAGTCTACACATGCATAGTAATCAGTTCTAGGTTGCCATGAGTCAAACCACCAGACGGTACAAATCACTCTGTTAGCGTTCTGTGGTAGTGGTACCTATTCTGAGCCCACATATGCATGATGGACAACAATGACTAAGCCTCTTCCTGACAACAACGACAACTTATTACTTAGTCACAAAGCCTGTGTCAATGACTCAGAAAACATCTCCCTCCTGCAGGTGCCACCATGTCCATCCAAGAATAGTCCCAATCAACTTGCAGATGGTCCTGAATGGGGGAAAAAGGAAATTTAAAAAAAAAACTGAGGTCATCATTAAAGCAGCGCACATTAAAAGGCAACTTTTTTAAAAACAAAATTCACAACCAAAGAGGATGAGACTGATGCAGATTCATGATGTTTACAGTGCCCAGTTCTGGTCTGAGGCCATATAACAGGGCTGTACTTCATACTTTCGTTCAAGTTTCATCCCAGCATCAACTATGTCCAAGGCATATCTAGATCAGGTACCACCAACGCTGGTCAGGAAATATATCAATTTCAGCAACTCTTACAGATCTATGCATGCATTACATGAATGAAATTTCACTGTGGTTTCAGTCTGACCAGTTCAGCCAATGGCAGTGCCAATGACACACTCAAGCTTTCTATAGAAAATGTGGGCTGAAAAATCCCACAAATAGAGACCTGTAGCACTAAAAGTCAAGAACTTCTGCTCAGCTGTCACGCTACTGCTGTGCTAGTAACTGCACTACAACAACTGATCGACTCACATTGTTTACCTGAGTGAATCTTTCATGGTCGTTTTCCTGCCTATGCTTGAAATATATATGGAGTGCTCCTTTCTCCCATACATTCTCTGAGTGTAGAACCATTTTTTAAAATAAGGTACAGGGTAATGTTATCAACTTCAGTGGAAACAGGAAAGCTTAAATTAAAAAAAATGTATATATATTGCAACACCAAGCTGCTCTGTAAGTTGCTGGAATGGTGCTTGGTACTTATCCTTGGAATTTGTTTTATTGTATACATACATAATTATATATATATATATATATAAAGGCAATTCTGTCTGTCTGTCTGTCTGTATGTTTGTTCCTTCCCTGTGCCTACACTGCTGGATGGATCTTCACCATATTTGGCATGCATCTTCACTTATCTGATAAAAAGGTCTTGACGGGGCCCAATTTCCAAAAAACAGGGGTAGTTTAAAATAAATAAATAAATAACCCTTGCGCCAATAAGGATTCACGCTGAATTTTCACACACACATTCTGCCCTGCGCCAACAGGGATTCACGCTGAATGAAGTTCTCACACACACATGCGGAGCACAAAGGGACAGTAAGGCGGGAAGGGGGTAGAGAATGGGAGCAGGAAGATGACTGATGGGAACGGGACAATGGGGCAGAAAGACAAAGGTGGGCTGCAAGCTTACACAGTGAGACTGGAGAGGAAAACAGGAGCGCCTTGTACTCTGTAGCCATGGATTCATGCTGAATGATGTTGTCACACATAAATGACGTCTTGGAAAAAAAAATCAATGACATAATTGCTAACAATGACGTATCAATGGAGCTGAAAGAGAGGGGAAGGATGTCTTCATTCCTAGGATCCCCTTGATACCAACATCCTACCCCATCGAGTTCAGGCGCCTGCAGTTTCCATTGCGCCTGTGCTTTGCCATGACCATCAACAAGGCACAAGGCTAGTCAATGGGGTTGTTGGCCTGTTCCTTCAGAAGCCATGCTTCTCGCAGGGACAGCTCTATGTTGGCTGTTCCCAGGTTGGAAACAGCAAACAGCTGTTTGTGTACGCTCCAGAAGGAAATACAAGAAATGTGGTCTGTCCAGCCGCTTTGAAGTAGACAATAGGCACAAAGCAAACAGGGCTTGCTGTGCCTCCTGCCAGCCATTTGCTGGGCCGCCTGCCAGATCACTTGCTTGGACGCTTGCTGGACCGCTTAAAAGACCCACTTGCTGGGCTGCTTTATGAGACAAGAGCAGGAGAATGGGTCGGGAACGGGTACAAGCTACATCAAAGTGGGTAAGCTAGTATACATATATATTATATATATATGTGTGTGTGTGTGTGTGTGTGTTGTGTGTGTGTGTGCGTGCGTGCGTGAGTGCATGCGTGCGTGTGTAGCATAAAAATTCCTCAATCATTAAAAAAGGGACTTAACTCTGTATCAGCATTATTTCTCAATCACTCTCCATCCTTCAGTTTATATAGTAAAGCTAAAAGTATGTATTGAAAATTCAACATTTTCTGAGAATTACTAGGCAGTAAATCTTCCTACACATGGACTTTTAATAATCACTCCCATGTCTCTGCCCTTTTTTTCTTTTGTGATTGAAAGGCATGTCCGGGGAAAAAGAAATCCTACCCCTGACTCAAAATTGAAAATGAAATCCAACCAGTTTCTCATAGAAATTATAATGCAAGAACCTTCAGGCGACTTGCCTATTCTTTGACTTTTTTTTTCTTCTTAAACTCATCATATTATCCTCACAATTTAAATTCACCTTTATATATTTTACATATTATATATATATATATATATATCGTTGTGGGAAAAACAACACAAAACAAAAAAAACAAAAAAGCACTGGTAATGGGTTACAAAGTCTTCCCGGCTGTGAGTAACTTGCTACAGCCCAACTTCGATGATGGGTATATTCGTACAATCCCGCTTGAAATTTTTCAAATGTCTTTTTTTTTTTTCCACTTAAGAAGAGAGATATGGTAAAAAAAAGAAAAAAAAAATTAATGATACTCAAGGACTAAACCTGAAGAAAAAAATATTGTGTTAAAATCAAAAGTTATTTTAGTTCACGGATCTGTTGACTGACTCACTAGGAATCATTGGTGAAACGAGGTGCGGCCTTGCATTCATAGCCATATAAATAACCATGTAGAACATCGAAGCAGAAAACACACATCTCTGATGAGACCACAGTATGAGCGTTCTTATGATAACTGGAATAAACAGATGAGCCATGGCCATTACAATACGGCTGTGGTGTGGAGTTGTTGAGTCTTTGTTTTTTCTTAACACCACTGTAGCCTGAGGCCATCTTGCAAGTGCACAAACACTTCTCGCCAAAATCTCGTCTGCTTGGTTACGGGAGGTAATGCTCATCGCCAACACAGGCAATACCATGAGGCCAATCATCATGTCGACCGATCATTTGGCCTGGAACCCATCGTTCTTGACTTATCGAGCAAAACTCTGAACTAGGACGTTCAGATATTGGCTGCTGAATCCATCGTGAGATTAAAAAAAGGTATTTTCTCTGAATTTTTTTTCTCTTATTGTTATAAGTCATTTTAAAGTATAAAACAAGGGTCACCTGTGCCTGAATCTGGCCATTGCTTTTAACCCTCACGGTGCTCTGTATAACAATTTATGCTTTAAAGAAATGTAATCGGAAATGAAATGAGGCAGGGAACAGCAAACAGTAAACAGCAAACAAGTGGGGTAGTCTTTGCTCCCATAAGGAAAACTAACACACAGAGTAACTTTTATTCAAGACTGGCACAGCCTTTTAGTGTTGGCCTGCGCTTGTTTTTCCCCCACTATTAGATTGTTCGTCTTTGTATTTGTCTGACATTATTCAAGTTTAAAAGGCTGTGCCAGTCTTGAATAAAAGTTACTCTGTGTTAGGTTTCCTTATGGGAGCAAAGACTACCCCACATGTTTGCTGTTTAAAGAAAATGTAGTTAAAATCTACCACACTTGAGAATTTGGCTTCTGCATACATATTTTTGCACTAGATATGCAAACCTATACATTTTAGAAAAACTAGATGTTGTAGAATCTAGTGAAATAACTGAAAATACTGTAGGTTGTACCTACTTGGAGACTGACCCTCAAAATATAAGCAGGCAAAATTTCTGAAAAAGTTATTTGAAAAGTAAGTCAAATGTTAGGAGAGACACAGTTTTTTTCTTCTGTACTACCTAAACACTTCAGACTTGAGATAAAATGAAGACAAATATGTGCTGGAAACATGGGAAAGATGATAATTCTCTTGACTTTGAGCTATGTATAATGAATTGTGCCTCAAATGATGTACCTATAATTCAGCATCCGGACAATCGAATTTCACTATATAAGGAAATGGGGTTTGTGCAGGCTTGTCTTGAAGCTAGATAGGTAAAACTATATGTTTTTGTAAACTAGAGATAATGAGAATCTGAAAAAAAATAATTACAAGACCAGTACCCTGATGGCAGCTGAAGATATTCTTCACAGTGTAATCCAGAACATTGGTGAAAAGGTAATCCAAAACGTCAGCCACATTGTTTGAAACACCACAGTTTTCCTGCTTGAATGTCAAAACACTTGAAACTTGGAGAAAACAAGAAGAAAATATGTCCTTGGAAGACACAGAACAAAGTTAGGGCCTTGGTCTTCTGTGGAAGGTTGAAAAGCACTTGGAGCAGAGTCCCCACGTCACATCCAGAACATTCCCAGCCAGAGCGCACATGAGTAGGATGGCCAGCAGTACAGTTCCTCTTTCTTCAACTCCTTCACTCTCAGCATCTCTCTCCTCTGCAGTAGTGCTTCCAGATTCTGGATCACACAAGAAAAAAATATATCCTAAGTCTTCTGTTCATTTCATTGTTTCATAATGGTGCAAGAGATGTTACACAGAGAGCTTGACTCAGTTTCCACTAATTAGTCTGATTTTCAGAAAGAAAAAAAAAATGACCAGCATACTTATTCATTCTATGAAAAATGAAGTCATGCATAAAATCATAAATAAGAATAAAATCTGAATCACTAGCATATAAGGAGGGGGCAGGGCTATAGCTTTCATTGGAGGCACGCCCACTCGTGACACGCCCACACTGTTTCCAAACTAAAAAAATAAACAAACAAAAGTTATAAATTGTTCTCTTCAAATCACCACTTTTATTGATCTCTAAAGTGCTTTCAAAACACCTACAATCACCCAGAAACGATCTTCTAGTTTGATCAGGCCAAAGCCTATCACTCCTGTAAGTAAGTAACCATGTACCCTGCCCCCTTCCGTCCCCCCTTCCTTCATGTGGCGGACCAACAAATGTAAAATAACCAATGACTGCACGCAGCATGTGTTCCATCACTCGACAAACAAAATAATCAAAGTTTATCCACTCACCTGCTTCGCTTTCGTTACTACAGCCTTCGGCAACTGATTGTTCACTCGTGCCACTTCCACGCAACTCCTGCTCGACTCGGTCGCTGATTTACTCATTATTTCAGTCAAAACTGACGAAAAACTTCGAGATAACTGACTGACAAGGCTTGCCGGTGCACAATGGATACTAGCGAGTCACGTGAACTGATCAACTAGGGCACGCCTATTTCGCTTACGTTAGACTGGTTTAAGCAATCTTTGGAATGTGGATCAGACCCCAATGGTCAGTTTTCGTCCTTGATTTTATCAGGAACTAGA
This sequence comes from Conus betulinus, assembly GCA_016801955.1. NCBI lineage: Eukaryota > Metazoa > Mollusca > Gastropoda > Neogastropoda > Conidae > Conus > Conus betulinus. Next base: position 155,140 of record JADBJO010001979.1, on the reverse strand, counting down.
CCATGTGCTGAAAATAGACATTATGTTATAAATACTATGTGATAAGAGAGAGAGAGAGAGAGAGAGAGAGAGAGAGAGAGAGAGAGAGAGAGAGAATAACACAGTTAACAAAATGCTAGTGCTTGCTCACTCAGGTTTGAAGTCCCTTTAATCATAATGTTTGTTTAGGGGTGTCTTTAACTCATTATTGTTTTATGCCTAGTTGCAACATTTAACGGGCTATATTATTCCTGAATATGAAAAAGAAAGATGAAAGGAAACAAGAGGAGTGATGATCAAGGTTTTTGTGTGTGTGTGTGTGTGTGTGTGTGTGTGTGTGTGTGTGTGTGTGTGTGTGTGTGTGTAGTCAGTACAACCTTGAGTTAATCTGACAATAAATTGGTTTCAGTCAGTCAGTGTGTGTGTGTGTGTGTGTGTGTGTGTGTGTGTGTGTGTGTGTGTGTGTGTGTGTGTGTGGGGGTGGTTAGGTGCATTGTAACTCATTGTGATATTTTTCACAACATCAGGTGGTTTGGGGATGGGTTTTGTTTGTTTTGTTTTTTGCTGTGTGTGTTTGTGTGCATGTGTGTGTGTGTGTGTGTGTGTGTGTGTGTGTGTGTGTGTGTGTGTGTGTGACCGTTTGAGTCACTCCAGTGACATTACCTCCAAACCGCTTACTCCATCTTCCCATCCACAATCACACCCTGGCTTGCCCTGTTACAGCCCCGGCACCAGCTGGGGAAGTTAGTGTCAAGCCACAGTAGGCAGCTCCCTAGAGGAGACACCACACTGCAGCAGTGCTATTGTGTATATCAGATGGATAAATGCTAGTTGAAAATGGTTAAAGTCCAGTAGCCAAAGGACCAGTGAACCGTCGGAGGTTCAGCATGTTTGAGGCATGACACAATGGAAGGCGGGAAACTTCGATCTCCTTCTGCAGTCTTTAACCTTCCTTGAAATGAATCATGTACCCATTAACTACCTGGTGGATGAAGAGTGTTTTCAAGTCCCAAACATGGGATCCCATATGGTGTTCGAATACATGACTTCAGTTCCACAGGCAAAATGCTGAGAGCATTTCACTCACTGTGGGCCAGTGGATGTGACATTCAGTTCTTTTACAGTAATTTTTGAAACAACAATTACGTCTGATCTATATTTTATTTGGTCCCACATTTAAAACTTATAAACACCTCACCACTCTTGGAATCTGTGGAAAACATGGCACTAACAAACAAAGAAGCAAGCAACCAGATGTAGAGGGCTTTGGTGCGCACCATGAAAAGTAGAGTTTTTGGAAAGATGAAGATAACAGAAGACAAACTGTCACACTAACAGATTTGAACTCCATTGGAACCTTTGCATTTAGATTCATTGCCTTTCTGTTCTGACCCAGCTGCATGCCTGAGATTGTTGGGTGTGCTGTGAGTGTGAGACTGAATGGCAAGATGTAACATCAAGTGCAGTCTTCATCCAGTCATCCACTGATTGGATGAGTTCTTGGATGAGTTCTAGCAGTGTTGCCCAAGACTAATAGTTTTGTTAATTTTTTTGTCTTTTTTTTTTTTAACTTCTGACAGCACAGCAGCAGGCAGGTCAAAGTTTGTTTCCTTCTCTCTCTCTCTCTCTCTCTCTCTCTCTCTCTCTCTCTCTCTCTCTCTCTCTCTCTCTCTCTCTCAAGTCAGGTTGATGCATGGATCAGCTCTGAATGGAAGTGGAAAGTATTTTACAGCCTTGTCGTAAAGACTTAGACCTAGGTGGAACTCCACATCAACCTGATCTTTGTCCTCACTGAACATCCTGCAAAATAAAGAGGTGGTGGAGAAAGGAACTGACTCCAAATGCCAGGTCTGTCCTGCTGTCGTGGTGTCCTCATTGCTCTCTTGACTGTATTCAGTTTGCATCGTATCAACCAGTTTGGTGTCAGTAAATTCCATGCCCATGTGTCCTTTAAGGGAATGGTCATGGTGGTGAGGAAAACTATCCCAGGAGTGACATGGTGCTGGTCTCCTCTCCATGTAAGGGGGATCATCATGGGAGAGACATGGTGGTGGTCTCCCTTTAGATGTTAGAACTGTCATTGGAAAGGCATGATGGTGGTCTCTGGTGTTCCATGTAAGAGGAACTGTCATTGGAGGGACATGGTGGTGTTCTTTATTCTATAGAACTACTGTCATTGGAGGGACATGGTGGTGTTCTTTATGGTATAGAACTACTGTCATTGGAGGGACATGGTGGTGTTCTTTATGCTATAGAACTACTGTCATTGGAGGGACATGGTGGTGTTTTATTTATTGTCATTGGAGGGACATGGTGGTGGTCTTTATTGTCACTGGAGGGACATGATGATGGTCTTTATTGTCATTGGAGGGACATGGTGGTGTTCATTTCCATGTAAGGGGAACTATCATTGGGGGGACATGGTGGTGTTCTTTATTGTCTAGAAGGGGAACTGTCTTTGGGGGGACATGGTGGTGTTCTATATTCCATAGAAGGGGAACTATCATTGGGGGGACATGGTGGTGTTCTATATTCCATAGAAGGGGAACTATCATTGGGGGGACATGGTGGTGTTCTATATTCCATAGAAGGGGAACTATCATTGGGGGGACATGGTGGTGTTCTATATTCCATAGAAGGGGAACTATCATTGGGGGGACATGGTGGTGTTCTATATTCCATAGAAGGGGAACTATCATTGGGGGGACATGGTGGTGTTCTTTATTCCGTAGAAGGGGAACTATCACTGGAGGGACATGGTGGTGTTCTATATTCCGTAGAAGGGGAATTATGATTGGAGGGACATGGTGGTGTTCTTTATTCTATAGAAGGGGAACTATCATTGGGGGGGGACATGGTGGTGTTCTTTATTCTATAGAAGGGGAACTGTCATTGGGGGGACATGGTGGTGTTCTTTATTCTATAGAAGGGGAACTGTCATTGGGGGGACATGGTGGTGTTCTATATTCCATAGAAGGGGAACTGTCATTGGGGGGACATGGTGGTGTTCTTTATTGTCTAGAAGGGGAACTGTCATTGGAGCGACATGATGGTGTTCTATATTCCGTAGAAGGGGAACTATCATTGGGGGGACATGGTGGTGTTCTTTATTCCATAGAAGGGGAACTATCAATCATTGGAAGGACATGGTGGTGTTCTTTATTCTATAGAAGGGGAACTATCATTGGAAGGACTTGGTGGTGTTCTTTATTCTATAGAAGGGGAACTATCATTGGGGGGACATGGTGGTGTTCTTTATTCTGTAGAAGGGGAACTATCATTGGAAGGACATGGTGGTGTTCTTTATTCTATAGAAGGGGAACTATCATTGGAAGGACATGGTGGTGTTCTTTATTCTATAGAAGGGGAACTATCATTGGGGGGACATGGTGGTGTTCTTTATTCTATAGAAGGGGAACTATCATTGGGGGGACATGGTGGTGTTCTTTATTCCATAGAAGGGGAACTATCATTGGGGGGACTTAGTGGTGTTCTTTTCTATCTATAGAAGGGGAACTATCATTGGGGGGGACATGGTGTTTCTTTTTCCATAGAAGGGGAACTATCATTGGGGGGACATGGGTGGTGTTCTTTATTCTATAGAACTACTGTTATGTTATTGCAGGGACAGGGTGGTGTTCTTTATTCCACGAAAGGGGAATTGTGATTGGAGGCACATGGTGATCATCCACTCCAGCAGAGACATATTGTCACTGATTCAGTCTGGGATCTTCACTGAACGCTTCTTTGCACCAGCATTTGGGAGATGAACAGAAATGCCATGATAAATTAAATCAGGCGCTACAGCAAGAGCATCTTACCAGCAGTGCAGTGTCTCCTCTGGTGACCCTACAATAACCAGATGTGACAGACACAAGCTCTCCTGGTAGACTGTTGACAATGGGCCTACAAGAGGATGGATGTGGTTGTGCTGCACACATGGTCTTTGGGGAGTCAAGAAATGTCTGAGTGTGAATGAATGACATGTGCCTGTAAATATAATGATGGACAGAAGGCAGGGTGGGGGGGGGGGGGGGGGGTAGGAGTGGGGTTGATTCGGGGACAAAATTAAACAACTGACCTTGAAACGTGCTGTGTCTGTTGAAACTTGGATTTCACTGGTCAGGGATACTGTAACAGAAGGCTCCAGAAGAGAGGAGATTTTTCTTTGTTTTTTTTTTTTTTTTTTTCTTTTTTTTTTTTTTTTTTTTTTGTCTTTGTGAGTAATGTGCTGTCTGTGTTACAAAAGCGTTCCCTTGCTTTGATTGCAGACATGGCAGCAGTGTCCCCTTTTTCTGGAGGCCACAGCAGCCAGGTGCTGTGTGTGGACGTCAGCACTCTGACCGGAATGGTCGCCAGCGGAAGTGAGAATGGAGAATTGTGCCTATGGTCAAATGCAGGTGAACTCATCGGCAAGTTCAGCCAACCTGATACAGACTGCACCTCGGTGCTTTTCTCTAAAGACAAGCCTAACACACTGTATGCAGCGTTTAGTGCTGAGGTGCTCATTTTCGACACCTCACACCTCAGAGTCCAGTGTTTGTCTTCCAGAGCAATCAGGATGAGGTCAACCAGGTTACCCTGGACGATAAAGAGCAGTTCCTGGCGGCGTGCGATGACAGCGGGGAAATCAAAGTGTTTGGACTGGCAGACAGGAAAGTCTTCAAGACGCTGCGCTTCAAGCACACCAACATCTGCTCCACCGTCATCTTCCGCAGCAAGCGTCCCTGGGAGCTGCTGAGCGGAGGGATGGACTGCCGCCTGGTGCACTGGGACTTCTCCCGCCCCAAGTGTCTGAACCAGTTCAACATGCAGGAACTGCACAGCACCACCAGCGATGTCTCCGCCTACATGATCAACCCTCCTTTCATCCACCACCTGCCAAGAACAAGGATGGGTCCCTCACTGCCTGTGCCTTAGAGAACGGGCTGGTGGCGGTCATGGACAGTGCCTCCAAACACCTCCAGGAGAAGTTCTGTCTCCATGCCCATCAGCAGGGCGTGGCCCAACTCCACTTCACCTCAGACACTGTGCTGGTATCCGGTGGCAACGACGCCCCGCATCATCATGTGGGATCTCAGCAAAGCGGAGCAGCATCAGGCGCAAGAGGAAGTTGTTGCTAACGGTAACAGCTCTCCAGAAGATCGCCGGAATGAAAGCATCACAGAGGCTTGCCGAGTGAACACCATCCAGCACCCGCTGAAAGTGAACTGGGCTGGCACCATTTCTGAGGGGAGAACAGTGGTTTGTGGTGGTGGCCGACCAAACCAGTGACCTAACTGTGTACCCATTGTCTTGACCACCATGACAGTCAGTGAGGTGTTCATGCCCAATCTGCCTTTTGTTGTAATTGATGGTCATCTTTCTTGTTGATCCTTGCCCCAAGCATCATTAGCATATCTGCTTGTCCTAATAGTGACTGTGTGCCAGAGCAATTATTACATCCTTTTTTTTTTTAACAACTGATTCCATTTATTCAGATTTCTGTATGGCACAATTATTTTAAAGATTTTCAAGGTTTGATTTAATGTAGCCATGTTTGCTTTTAGAGTTGATGAAGCTCCTCTGTCCTTAAATTTCAAAATAAGGAGGTTTGTACGGAAAAGTTTTTAAAAAACATTTAAAAGGTTTTGTATTTTTAACCTGAATCACTTGCTAATTAGAAACTGGAAAACGATATTTGACATGCTTTTACAGTTGCACATGCATGTCTTTCTAACATGGACAGTGGATTTCAGGCAAACAATTTGACCAGTTACTTTAAGGATTGGATCTATCAGTTTAAAGAGAAAAAAAAAAGGCCCTGATGTTGTTGGTTCATGGAAAAATGGCTGTGCCTATGTGTTTATTTCTTATAAACCATTTCCTTTCAGTTGCTGTGCCAGCCAGTGTAAGTCTGAACACAAGAACAGCAGAAACACGTGGTCTGCAGGCAAAGACAGTTTTTGCATTGTTGGCAAGAATTTTTTCTTTTCAAACATGAGAATGTGAACAAAGGGAGACTATTTGAGAAAAAGGAAGAGTCGTTGTATAAGAAGGAAGTGTATTTTTAGTTTCTTCTGTTCGTCATTTTCAGGTGGCAGTGGCAATCTGACCAGCATTCTAAGGCATGGCATAGTTCTTGCATCTACAGCCTCATCCTTAAGTGTCCTTCCCCACTATCCTTGTTTTTTTTTTTCTTTTTTATTGTGTGTTATAGATGCTATTTGCCTCAGGATTCAGATGATGCAGTGTAGAAAAAGTGTCACATCCTTTAGGAAGTTAAATCTATCTTCAGTATAGATGTGGTTACAAGTTAAAATGATTGTGTTTGTGCACAAAGGTAAGTGGGGGAGGAGGAGGGATTGGAAGAAGGTACAGGTGTGATACAATCCACCTGAAAAACTCTCCTCATCAGAAATGTAGGTCTCCCATGTTGTTAGGACACACCCACAAATGGGTGCATCTTCTCTTAAAAAAAAAAAAAAAAAAAAAAAAAAAAAGAAAAAGACTAAACCAGACAAGTTCGCTGCCAGAGAATGCAACAGAGGTCTGCAGAGAATAATCTATGTGACATCGAAGGAGAGTTGTTGCAAAGAGTAGGGAAAGTTGTTGTTTAGATGACCATAAAACGTGTTGTTGGAATAATTTGATATCAGAAACTGTAGGGAGATAAACATTGACTAAAAAAAAACGCTATGTTGTGAAACGAAAGGGAGATAAAACATTTTACTGAAAAGTGCTGATATGTTGTGAAACAAAAGGGAGATAAACATTTTACTAAAGAGTGACAATATATTATGAAACGAAAGAGAGATATATGCATTTTACTAAAGTGATAATGTATTGTGAAACAACTGTTGGCAGGACGCAGAGCAGCAAATGAGAGATGAGTGAAATTGAAAAGAGAAGTCTTTACGCCCCTATCTATCAGATAGCCACTTTCTGCTTAGCATGAATGTGTGTAGTGCGAAGAGTGCCAGGCACACTCTGCACACCTACATTCTCTCTGGAGGCTCTGAAAGCTTGTCAGCAGCACTGCTCTACCAAGGAGCTTAGCTGGCCAGCCTGTCACCATCGCAAATTTTTTTCACTCTCTGAATTATTCTGTGGAGCTGCTCTTTGCGCTGTACAAAAGGAGCAAGAAAAGTCAACCTTCACAAATCAATATTTTAACCCTACCCCACTTGTTCTCACTCACACACGCTCTCAGACACACTCTCTCTCTCTCTCTCTCTCTCTCTCTCTCTCTCTCTCTCTCTCTCTCTCTCTCTCTCACTCTGTCACACACACACACACACACACACACACAAATGCATGCCTACACCACACACACACACCACTGCACAGGCTTATATGCATTGAAATCTATGGTCATGATGGACAGCTGGAATTAAAAGTTGTTGAAACAGGCAAGTTTTTAAGCTGGATTTCGATGTATATATTGAATCAGAGTGTTATAGAACCACTGAGTACTTGTTCCATACTGAGGGAGCTCAGTAATAAAATGACCTATCAACCTGTGGTTGCAGTCTTTGTCGCTGACGTTTTCAGCTTTCAATCAGCAGACGCACTGGGAAGGCGAGGCGTTGGAGCACATGTTCAAGAAGATCAGAGATGGAGGAAGGGGCTATGTTGGAGACCTTGGAAGAAGTTAGAGGCATTGGAATATACCCTCAAGAAGATCAGAGATGGAGGAAGGGGCTCTGTTGGAGACACTAGAAGAAGTTAGAGGCATTGGAGCATACCCTCAAGAAGGATCAGAGATGTAGGAAGGGGCCACATTGGAGACACTGGAAGAAGTTAAAGTTGAGGCAGGTCGTCTGTGACGTGACCGAGACACATATGGTCAGACTTGGAAAAGTTTTAAAAAAAAAAAAAAAAAAAAAATCAGATGAACAGCATTCTACTGAATCTTTAAGCCTACATCAAGCAGGTGTTCGTGTTTTGCCAGAAAGAACTGCAGTCATCAGTTCATGATGAAACAAAAGCACAGGTCAACATTTTTATAGCTTTACTTGACAGAGAATGACCAACTGAACTTACTCAGTACTGGGCTCAAGGTAAGCAGAGCTCTGCAAAGGTCAGATATGTGATGCTGAAAGGTCAGATTCTTATCAAGAGTAACTTCAAAGCAATGCACAGAATCTGAGAAACAATCAGTAGCATCGTGTATCCAAAGCAAATCTGAAAAAAAAAAAGAAAAAAAAGGAGTTGTTAAGACGTTTCCAGGCAGGAAATCAGTAATGATCTTGTCCTTGTTTAGTTCAAATGACAAAAAACTGATTATTTCTTTTCAGTTTGATGCTCATACACTTTAATAGGCTGACCAGTAGCCTTACAGGAGGGAGGGGGGCCCACTGTCCAAGATTTTATCAGAAAATGTTTTAAAAGGTATGATGATGTTATCATTTTTTTTTTTTTTTAAATATGACTTTATTGTATTTCTTGGCCATGGGTGACCCAGGAAGCATTGTAAAATTAATACAGAGACATGTGTTTAGTTGTTTGGTGCTCTGTAAAGCCCGTCAGTCCTGGCGTCCGGTAGACTGACTGCTGGATACAGTCACAGCAGAGGACTGCCACAATGAGATGGTCTTCTGGACATCGCTATGTTTGTGTCACATAGATAGGAAGGTAGTTTGTTAAATGCATGTGTGGGCGACTTTACAGATTGACTTTACACAATGAGATGGTCTTTTCGACATTGCTATGTTTGTGTCACATAGATAGGAAGGCAGTTTGTTTAATGCATGTGTAGACGACTTTACAGATTGTCTTTACACTATGAGATGGTCTTTTCGACATTGCTATGTTTGTGTCACATAGATAGGAAGGCAGTTTGTTTTAATGCATGTGTAGACGACTTTACAGATTGTCTTTACTCTATGAGATGGTCTTTTTGACATTGCTATGTTTGTGTCACATAGATAGGAAGGCAGTTTGTTTAATGCATGTGTGGGCGACTTTACAGATTGTCTTTACACTATGAGATGGTCTTTTCGACATTGCTATGTTTGTGTCACATAGATAAGAAGGTAGATTGTTTAATGCATGCATGTGTAGGTGACTTTACAGATTGTCTTTACCTCAGCTATACTGTTCTTTACATCAGCTGTACTGTTCCTTACATCAGCTATACTGTTTTCTTGACCCATCAAACTTTGGCGACTTGCTCCAATGCTCTTGCCGCATTTGCTTGTACTTCAGAAAATTGTGAGATATTCTGCCTCAGTGTATGATCACATTGTCTGAGGAACAGGAATGCTTATACTGTGAAAGTGGGAAAGTGGTTGTTCATACTGCTTTTCACAGAATGTGCCCAAGGATCCCCCTCCTCTCCATCCACCCACCCCTTTCCTCCCTTCCCCCACCACCATGTTGGAAATGGAGAGAGGACGCTAGGTGAAGGAGGGTGGGGGAGGGGGGGGGGTCTAGAACCCCACTACCTCCAAAACCGATCTACTTGGAACATGTGCGCGCACACACACGCAAGCATGCACACACACACACACACACACAACTGTTTAACTTAGTGCATTCTAGATGCTAGCGACGTGTACATTAGCTTGTATGTGTTAAAAATGTTTATTTATTTGGGGAGTGGATGGGGGGGGGGGGGGGAGTTATTAATATTCAGTGTATTCAAGTAATTCTGTGAACTTTTACTTTCTCATGTGAGCCCATCAACTAAAGAATAATATTGCCACTCACCTGATCATCACTTCTTTTCCTTTCCATCTTTTCAATGTTTTGTTTGGAAGAAATTGAGCCTACCTTTAGTTACCACAGAGACTTACTTTTATGCTTGTTACTGTTGGCAGAATATGTGTTGAATGAAGAGATGAAGCACAAGTTTTGTTTATTTTTTTAACTACAAGTAAACATGTTGCCTGTCATTTTCTAGTTTTGTCCTTTTTTTTTTTTTTTACCTGAAAGTAAACATGTTGTCTGTCGTTTTCTATTGAAATTGGTGTACAATGTTGTCAGCCTATCCCACTTTGTTATCTACAGTTTCCTGAACCAGCACGGATAACCTTTCCCAGAAGATGACTTCTTAAATATATTTGTGTGTGCAAGTTGTATGGTTTGATTTGGGTTTTGGAAAGGGGGGGGGGGGGGGGACTCTTTTTTTTTCTCTGAAGTGAACTGAACACTCAGGGTGCTCTGCCTGTCTCAAATTCATCTGAAGTAGATCAATTCGCTGATAGTGGTTAAGAGAGGAGTGGGAGATGGGGGCAGGGAGATGTATGAGTGGCAGGGAGGGGGGTGATGCAAGAGCTGTTAGAAGACACCATATGTTCAAAAAGACACTGAAACAATGCTGCATTGACTGGGGTGGGTGGGGGTGTGTGTGTGTGTGTGTGTGTGCCACGCATGGGTAGTTTGTATCAATAACACACATTTGAATATGTTAAGTAAATGCAAACAGGTCCCTTTTTAGTTTTAAGCAAGAAGAAAAAAGTTTTTGCTCATAAACATTGTTTTATCATGTGTGTTTTACCTGTGGCACAAAACACAAGAACACAGTGCGAAGTGTAACTGTGAAGAGCGTTTCATGTGTGATTTTTGTGTGTGGGCATGTGTGTCATGTGTATGTGAAATTGGAGAGTGTGCAGAACACTTTTGAAATCATCACCATCAAATCAGTTGGTTTTTTGTTTTCCCTGCGTATTGATTTGTTTGCTCTAGCACATGACAAAAAATATGTGGCTCGAAATTCCTGGAAATGTTGTCGTTGTCCAGGTGACAAGCACATCACCAAATTTACTCATTCCCTTAAATATCTGCTTGCACTCCCTAGGTAAAAAGATGGCTAATCAAAAATAACCACTGGTAGTGCAATGACAAATCAGCAGACACATTCAACAATGGCAAGCTCGGCAACACGTGTGACACTCACCAGAGAGGGAGAATTAAAATGGCTAGTGGATCCGTTGTTTGGACCACTAATCAAGAACATGAATACTTTATAGGACACCCCTATTAGCAGTGGGACAGCATTCTACTGGGATTATTCCACTTGGTGAAAAAAAACAAAAACTGGGGTTTGGGGTTGATGTGGTGGGATAAGGTGGGTTGGGGTGGGGATGGTGGAACTCATAGAGGAGGAGGTAAACGGAAATCAGTCTGCTCTAAAGCTGACTGCAAATCACCCTCACTGATGCACTCAAAACTGGTTGCCAAGCAGACAAGTGGAGAGAGCCTTTCAGAGGGTCCGGTCATCCCGGACATTCAGAGAGGTGAATATGCTGTATGTTGTAGTCCAACTTTGCCAAAAGATGAAATGCGGTTCCCAAGATGAATCCATTCAATTGTGGTGCAGATCTGGATAACACGGTAGATCCAAGATCCTTCAGCAAGCTTATAACAAATCTTACTGAGCATTTTCCAGCATGCTGTTAGTAACCTAGCTGGTTGTAGTGGACCGTAATCACAGCTGTTAAAATGTCAAAATCAACGAGCACGACTGGGTGGAATACGTCACTATACAAAGTATGGTATTTTCATGAAATTTAAACATTGACATTTCAAAACTCCATGTCCTGTTTTCAAAAATTACCTTGGAAGCACTTTCAGTCCATACCGCTGGGGGAGGGAGTGTTTCGTTCTCATTAATGAACCGACTGTTATCTTGGTGGAGGTCTGGGCTTTCCAGCGTACTGTATACCTCGATGAATGCTGTGGTGCTTCTGATTCTATGCAATGCCAATGGAGCAAACCATGCTTAATGATAAATCATACACATGTTCAATATCACTCACACTGACCTGCTGAAAGGAACACAAAAGCATCCATGTTATGTAAAAATTTATTTTCACTTTTTTTTTTTTTTTTTTATCACGTTATTCCCTTTACTGAGTGGTACAGATGAGTAATGATAATGATGATTAATGATTATTAAAAAAGTCTAAAACTTGCATATGATCAAATGACTACCAACCAAACAAAATTCTAATTCTGTCGTATAACATTTCAGGATCTGTATGCTTAGAAATATAAAAACATGACCAATCAAAAGCTACACATGTACAGAACAAGCTGACGGCATCTTTCTCTCTTGGCTGAGGAAATGATTGCTCCCTTCCTATTCCTGTACACCCTGCAGTGTTGTCTTCCATCCACAGTCACAAACACAAATAAGCTATGCATACAACAAAGTGCACACTGAAAAGTTTTGTTGTTTACTCAAAAAAAAGAAAAAAAAAAAAAAACCCTCACAAACCCAAACAACAGAGCTAAAGGCACAATGTGACATGGCCCCCCCAAATCCCCTCGATCCACCGATGGTCATTTAGAATCAAGTCGCACATGAACAGTGTCATGAATTTTTAGAAACCGTCATTCATTTTGTAATCTAAGGCAAAAAAAAAAAAAATAGTGTTTATAAATAAAATCAAATAGCAGCACCAATGAAGTAAGAGACTTGTATGCTACTGACATTGCTATAGATCACATGACCAGCCATAGTCCATTTTTCTGATAAAACTTTTACTCAGTATCATTTTCTGCTGAAAGCGCATTAACAAACTTTTGACTTCAATTTCTCTCTCTTTTTTTTTTTTTTTTTTTTTTTTTTTACAGAAGAAGAAACTAGGACAACACAAACCATTAAAACAACTTCCTTGGTAGCCTGCAGAAACAATGGGTGGGGAGGGGGCAGAGGGGGGTGGGACTGGGGGAAAACAATATCATAATCGGAGATGTTAACCGACAACATGCCAAACAAGAATCAATTCACTGACAGTTTACCTTTGTTTCTGTGGAAATGCTGAATATTCCCTTTGATGCTGTCAAGAAAGTTGATGTAAAATTTGCCTTTTTCAAGTACGACTCCAGTCTTCATCAGGTGCAAAGTGTCCTGCGACTCAACCATGACATACAGGTGTGCACGTTTTATTACATGGTTTTCGCGCTGTTTGGTATAAACCTGATACATGGTCAAACATCTCCATAATCAGTTGACGACCTCCACCTGGGTGTTAAGCCTTCATCCACATCTGTTAGTCTGGCTGTCTGTTAACCTCCATGTAAGCAGTTATGGGTTTATCCACATCTGCACGTTTGGCTTTCTGTTAACCTCCATGTAAGCAGTTGTGTGTTTACCCACATCTGCTCGTTTGGCTGTCTGTTAACCTCCATGTAAGCAGTTGTGGGTTTACCCACATCTGCTCGTTTGGCTGTCTGTTAACCTCCATGTAAGCAGTTGTGGGTTTATCCACATCTGCTCGTTTGGCTGTCTGTTAACCTCCATGTAGGTAGTCATGTGTTTATCCACATCTGTTAGTTTGCCTGCTAACCTTACATAGGTGGTTATGCCTTTATCCACATCTGTTAGTTTGCCTGTTAATCTCCACTTATGTGGTTATCCCTTCATCCACATCCGATGATTTGCCTGTCTGTTAACCTCTGTTCAGATGGTTATGCCTTCATCCACATCATCTGTTGGTCTGCCTGTCTGTTAAACACATTATGCCAAAATCTACAGAACAAATGTCAATGAAACTCGGTGAAATGATGGAACATGGCCCCACAGGTGGAACCCATTCAATAATCTGGGGGCAGATCCACGATCCCTTCACCGAGTTTATGCAGAAACGACGCTACAGACTGTCAACAACCCTCGGTGGACAGATGGAATGTGGTCTCAGGACGAATCCATTACATTCTGTAGCAGATCCAGATCAAAGAGTGGATCCAGGACCTGTTCTTCCTCAGCAGAAGTCTGCGCTCTCCAAAGTATCATAGTTTTCAGGGACCCCCCCCCCCCCCCCCCCCCAAAGAAAAAGCAATCGCTGGACTGGTTCCATCCGCTTCACTGAAGTAGACCTTGAACCACTTGTGGTGTCTGGATTAAATGAATGTGAACTCTGACCTGTGCCCAAGCACTATGCCAAGGACTTGGGGGTTTTCAAGTCTCAGGCTCTTTTTTGGAATCACTCGAGTTGGGAACTGCGCCCTGTTCATGAATGGACTTTATTCCAGGTAGAACTGAACTGTACTTTGGTCGGCCAGTGTACAAAAAGGATAAGACTCTTCAGCTTTACATCATTCACAGATTCCAAAGACGAAGTCATCCGTGCTTTTGGAAAAGGCGTAACTGATATTACTTAAAAGACTGTTGGTCCCATTTCCAGTTGGGAATTGCTGCCCAATCCCAAGAAGCAGGAATCAAAATAATCTTCAAATATATCTCAGGTGAAAGAAGGAAACCAGCCTTGGTGAATACTGCCAATCACTGGAGACTGACAGCATGAAATTAACTCACACCGCTTTACAGCTTAGTCAATGACAAAGGCCGTCGCTTGTCCATCAAAACAAAAACTGCGTGACACTGCTCAACTGATAGTTTTCCCTGGTATGAGGATAATGTAATGTCTGCAAAACATAAGACAATTATCTTAAGCAGAAATGGACAGAAAGTAAACTCGTATTTCCCTATAGCAAAAAAAAAAACATAAATATTTCAAACAGAAAACAGAATCATACTTGGGAAAAAAAAAACAAATGACAAAGAGAAAACAAAATCACAATTTTAAAAAAAAATTGACAAGAAACATGCACAGACATGAAGGCTGGATTTAAAAAAAAAAAAAAAAAAAAAGACTTAAGTATGCTAAGTGAAGGCACATCCATACCAAGACGACTGCCTAGTACTAGGGCAAACGTTCAAAGAAAACAGAAAAGGAAAAAAAAAAAAAACAGAAAAAAAAGTTTGCTTCAGATACAAATTTCCCTAACGAACTCAATAAACTCCGGAACTCTCAAAAGGGGGATGTTTTTACTGGGAAGTATATGTTGCACAGCTTGCTTCAGTTAAATAAATGTATACTACTTAGTAGGAAACGTGCTTAGTGACTTTTCTCTCCACATAAGGGGTTAGTATAAGCTGCAGATCTGCCTACCCAAAAACTGTCCATGGTGTACTTTCTCCAATAAACAGGAGTATTTTGGGAGGGGGGGGGGGGGGGGGGGCAGGCAGGCGAAACAGGTGTATTTCATTTTCATTTTGAAGCAGTTTCAAAAAAATACTTACATCTAATATTTCATCAGTTCAGTCACATTTTGCGTTTTCACAAACTAATACAGTAAAAGCCATGCCGACAAAAAAAATGGCGCCAAGTACAATGGTGGTACTGATACGCATGAGCAGTTCCTTGAAACAATAACCAGTGGTAGAAGTCCACAGATTCAGAATTCAAGCAATGTCTGATGTAGTGTACAAAACTAAACAAAACTTGCTCGAATTTCTGCTTGGTAGTATTTTTCATTTGAGAGGTGTATTATTATCATATTCTACGTAAAATGGTGTATTAAATATGCTAAAAGTGTATGGACAGGCAGGCCTGCATCTGACGTTTCCAATCTTCTTTGTGTTGAGCTGTGAAAAAAAACACACTCCTAGCAGGATGGGGAGATATACCTTACTCAGCCCCTGACCTTCAGGTCAGTCTGACCATGCCCTCTCCCTGCTGCTGAAGTCAAGAGGTGGACTGCAGCAGCTCAAGGTTGAATGATTGCATCACAATGCCCCCACCCTCACCCCATTCCCAACTCCCTCCCTCTCATACATCTAAGACAGTAGTACAACACGGACATACAACTATCACAGCAAACTTTCTTTGCTACCACCTACCCCTGCCTTGCTGCCTCCTCTAATTTCAGCAGCACAAACACCAGACACTACACCATATAAAAGGAAACCATATGATGCAATTCATGTGTTCAATTCCCATGATGAAGCAGGAGGAACCTCAAATCATTAAAGCACACCCTGTTTTTCCAGTTACTGATTTACTGCGTTTTCCAACTCGGCACAAAGAATCATGTTTTCACAGACATGAACAACAAAAAGTAATACGATGGTGGAAACTTGTACTTCCGACAATATGCTGGCCAATATTACCATTTCACCCAAAAACATCTTTATCAAAAATTCTTTATTTTGATTGAGGGGGTGGAGACTGGAAGGGGGGGGGGGGGTGGGGGTGGATACACACGGATCTGACAAGTCGGCTTTTTTTCCCCTTCATCCACTAGCCCCTACTATCAAATACCAACTATTCTGCAATGTTTTATAATGAAGATATAAAAAATAATAGCTACCCATCCCTCTATCATCATTTTTCTAGGCCATTTAACAGTTACGTTCCATCTGCCACTCCATTATTGGTTTAAAAAAAAAAAAAGACAAAGAAAAAAAAAAGTGAAAAGGAAACATTTGGTCCTGCTGCGCACATGGTACAGCCAGCCTACAAGCGCCGCTCTGCCCACCACAACCCTGATGCACTGGGTGGACAGGCAGCACCCAAGATTTGACGACAGCTGAACATGTCTGCCAGGAGGCACGCAACTCTTCTCTCTGCAATTTCAGCCACTTAGGCACCTGACATGCCATTCATTACGATACTCGTGAAACTGGCAAATCCCTACACATCCTTTGGTAATCACTTAGCAAAGAAGCACGTGCAAATCGGGTTACTGCATCATTTTGCAGAGTAATGGAATAAATCTGACAATCACTTTCCTGCTATAGTATAGGAAAAGACCAAACCTATCCCTCTCCCTAACTTTCCTGTCTAGCTCACTAGGCAGAAAGAAAAAAAAAAAAAAAGGATGGGGGATGGGAGGGGTTGTGGAGGGTGGCACAAGCGTCAAGATCTCTTCTAACACACATAATGTAAGAACAATAAACACTACATTATCATGACTATGTATAGAAATGATGCTAAAGCACACAATGTCTTGACCCAATATAAAAAACAGTTGCCGCATCTGCTCCCCCTTCTACCCACCACCCCACCCTCCCCCTCCACATACCTCCCCTCCTTAAAGAGCCAAAGCAGACCACAAGAATGTGCAAAATAAGATCAGTCAACTGATAACTACTAGTTCATCATCCAAGAGCTCAGCAAAAGTTATATCACTGGCATCACCTAACAAACAAAAAAAAAACACACACAACAAAAATGATCATGCTTCTCCTCAAGCAGACATGAAATCAACAGTCATACATCTGGGGCCAAATAAAACTGTGATTTAGTTCTTCAAGTAGAACAGCTGAAGACTTCACCCCCCCCCCCCCCAAAGCTGATAACAAGGGAGCTGATGCCTGCACAACCAGGGGAGAGCATGTCAGCAAGGAACTGCTCGCTCAACAAGATCAAGATTAAACAGTCAACAACAACAAAACAAAACAAAACAAAAAAAAAAACAGTTGTCAAGAACGACAACAGAGCGGTCAGCCCCGCAGACAGCACCACCAGAACAGCGAAGAAAGAAAAACTGTAGTTTGCGGACAGAGAAGTCTGGACGGACAGACGGACGGGAAAATTGACTTCCGACAGCTGCTGCATGGAAACTGTCAGTGCTCAGCCCAGTGGAAGGTCAGGCGTGCTCTGTAGCTGGTCTGGAATCTTCACCACCACCACCCCCCTCCCCCCCCCCCCCCCCCCCCCCCCCCCCCCCCCCCCCCCCCCCCCCCCCCCCCCCCCCCCCCCCCCCCCCCCCCCCCCCCCCCCCCCCCCCCCCCCCCCCCCCCCCCCCCCCCCCCCCCCCCCCCCCCCCCCCCCCCCCCCCCACCCCCCCCCCCCCCCCCCCCCCAGCGTCCCCCCCCCCCCCCCCACCCCCCCCCCCCCCCACCCCCCCCCCCCCCCCCCCCCCCCACCCTCCTCCATTTCTTCATTCAATGAAAAACAGTTCCTCAATGTTCTGTTCACATTCAGCGCATTCTCTCTCCACATAGAACTGAACATTGTGTTGTTACACAGCACCACCGCCTTATCATCAGCTGACCCTTGGAAAACAGCTGCCAAATTTGCTGGCCCCCCAAAATAAAACAACGAAAAAAAAAAAAATCATTAGCTATTATGTGGATTACAAAGACAGCAGGGGATGATAATAAACCTTCTCCCATGAATTTCCATTTTTGTACCGGCGAACCTCACTTGGAAAACTTGTTCTGGTCAAGCACTTCAGCAGACAGTCATTTTCAAGGTTCTCCTACCCCTTCTCCCCACCTCCCACCTTTCCACCTCCCCACCATTCTAATCCAAGCTGCATAGTATTTCTTTGAACTTCCAAATATTCTTTCTTTGTTTTTCTTTTAAATCAGCAAATCTAAACCACAAATATCATCTAGACTGCAAAAGATCTTACAAGCTGAGCAGCTAAGCATCCCAGGGAAGTCACCAAGAACAGTTAACTGTTTCTCCTACGATGTTGGACATTACATCAATGTTGAACCAACAACACGGATCACTGAACACACTTCATCTGACATCCAAAACACACACCACTCCAAGACATATCTGATAATGCAAGACATTTGATAACACATCAAAAATACTTAACACCAGACAGTGCTGATGGAGCCAGCAACATTTCCCCTGCAATTCTGTCAGGCAAACTTGATGGTTTCAATCACTTTTTTTTTTGTTCCATACGATTTTGCGAGGGGAAAACCACTTAAATAGAACAACAAAGTGTACACTTGTGCTCTCTAAAAAAAAAAAAAAAAAAAAAAAAAACAATACTTTCGTTACGATAAATGAAACAATTAAGTGTATCTTAAATTCATGATAGAAAAAAAACATACTGAAGTCTAAAAAACCAGTTATCTGAATCAAGACATCTGTAACAGCACTGTGTAGTAACACATGTGTTAAAAAAAAAAAATGTACTAAAAATGAATAAAAATATCTACAAAATTGTAAAAGACCTTTCAAATAATCTCCTTTATGTAGAATATAAAAAAATAATTACCTGTAAAAAACAGACATGTTAAACCCAATGCAACTGAAATGAATTTACCCCCCTTCCCCTCATCTCTACTCACCTCCTGTTCCCCAAACCTGCCGGAAAAAAAAAAAAAAAAAAGTATGCAAATGAGTTACACCATCAATGCAAATAACAAGAAAGATGTCTTCATGAGCCAACGCAAAATATCAAAATCAGGTCAAAGATTTTTACTCCAGACATGAGGAAACATATGCGACAGTGTAGGTGTATAAAAACGATTTTTGTTCATGACCGACATTGGCACTTGGATGCTTATGACACACTCAAAGAGCTTGACACAGTTCTTTAACCCTCTTCTGTGCCCACTTCCCACAACACAGACATTTCATGTGTCTGTCTTTCCTCACACTTTCTAGCCCAGGAGAACACCCGTTTTTAACTACGCATTGTCGGGTTTGTAACAAAAGCTATCCTCTGGCAGACGTTGTGTGCTTTGTTCAGTAACTGTGTGCCCTACTTGCAGACAGCATGCAGCTGCCTATTCTAAGGTTGCATCATCAAGGTAAAAATCACAATGACATCACATGCAAAGGCTTAAGTCCGTACATCATTCTATATATGCACAGCTTTTAGTTGATAACTTGTAGTCCAAGTAAACTTTTTAACTCGGTGAACTTTTCACTGTGGGCACTGGAAATGTTAGGAGTTTTATCATTAATCCATACATATCAATACATTTCGACTCTCAAAAACAAACCAAAAAAACCTAATAGAGCAACAAACAATTTCACCTGGTCGGTTTGTCCTTCGTCAGAGGCAACACATTCCTTCACAAATCAAGCTCCAATTGCTACACCCTACTACCAACTGATTTGAAGGCAGCTCAGAGCAAACACCTAGCTTAATTCAGAAGTCAAGGCAGTTCAGATCAAACACCTAGCTTAATTCAGAAGTCACAAAATGCTGATGATCCTGAAACCGATAACTGTAATGGCTACTAAACTGCTGCCTGTCCTGTCCGATTTCAAACGTTACCAGGCTTAAGACTGAACACACAAAGTCTCACTGGGATACTACATGACCATGTTCAATTCTAAGTCTGAAAATGTTTCTTTGATCCCAACAACAAGTCTAACTGGGATACTACATAAACATGTTCAATTCTTAGCCTGAAAAGTGTTTATTTGATCCCAAACGACAAGTCTTATTGGGATACAACATAAACCTGCTCAATTCTAAGTCTGAAAAGTGCTTATTTGATCCCAGCAACATGAAAAAAAAAAAGAAATTTCCCCTTGCTTTTGCTCTCCTGGTGGTAATAGTGGCAGGAATGGATGGGGCATCATGCTAGGATCAAGAGAGGTCGCTCACAGTAGATGTATACACTGCATTCTTTCTCCATCAACAAAAGCTACCACGATTCTCTGCCGAGAAAGAGTGTCCATTCTGTTCACCACTGTCCTGTTTGCATCGAGTTACACATCCTTTCTTTCCCTGCATACAAGATAAAATAATTCTCCTCTGTGTGCCCTGTAACCTGAACATGGTTCTGCTCTCTGTATGTCAACAGGTCCTAGTCTGTCTGTATGCAAATATGCTTTCAGGGCTGTCTCAGTTTGTATGCAAAAACATGCAAACAGGGTCGAGTCTCAGTTTGAATATAAAATAGGTAAACATGGTCTGGTCTCCACCTATCAGGCCGAGTCTCAGTCTGTCTACAAACTGTGTAACAAGGACCGAGTCGCAGTTGCATGCAAAGTGTGCACACATGGGGCTCAGTCTCTAAGCGTAAAATTACATAGGCCAAGTCTCCAGATGTAAAATGTGCTTATGGGGGCCCAAGTCTTTGCTTGCTGGTAAGATGTTCTAACAGAGGGCGATTCTTGCGTCTTAAATGCAGTTCTAGCAGAGGATGAGTCTTGTGTCTTAAGCACAAAAGGTAGCATCTCTGCTAACCAGTAACACCGAGTGCATACAGTTACATCTTAGTTACAAACACTGATATTGCTGTGATAGCTAGCGCTTGTGAGATAAGCAAAAGCCTGTCACAGACCACAAACCTCCAATTTAGTTTTTACTTTTATACATAGGATGGAAGGTTGTGGTGCCTGCATTCTCATATTTGGGGGGAAAAAAATATTTAAAAAAAAACCTCTTCCATCATAACAAAAAGTCACGCTACCTGTGCAATCATTCACAAGCAGCTGAAATAAAATGGTTCATCGTCTGGTCCAATGAAGGTCATGTGACATGTTAACACCAGCACACAGTGAAGTGGATTCAATGTGAACACATCATACACACACCAAGTAGTAGATTCAATATACACATTGCACACATCACCCACGGACAAACACTTCATGTGTTGCACGCATGCAAAATGACATGGGATTCAAAACACCGTATCTCAACACATCTGAACACACTCGCCCATCCAAATTCCATGGACTCGCTTTTCACAGACATAACGACAGGTTCAATCCCTTCACTTGCCAACCCACCACACAGCTTATGAAAAAGGAATTCTACAAACTATGTACTATACACACATGATTATGGGGCAAGTTGGACTATGTATATACACCTTCCATGACAGCCACACACTAAGGTCATGGTCACTGTGGACAGGGACTACTACACACTATTTCGCCCATCATGGAAAGGCAAGTCAGTCAGACTGTGGACAGGGAGCGACTACACACTATTTTCGCCCATCACCATGGAAAGGCAAGTCAGTAGGATCATAACTGAAACTTCTACACATGCACGCAGCCATAAACAAGAAATACAGCAACAAGAAACTGTCAGCTTAACCAAACCATGACAGAAATATGTTCCAGAAAAAGCACACACACACACACACACACACACACACACACAAAATCAGCATGTCTGGCATTTATGTTGAGGTGATAGTGGAAACAGATGAAAACATGGAAATAAATGTTGAAGTTACCGAGCCATGAAACAAATGCAGCAAACACTGAAGCAACGAGCTTCAACCTATAGCCTTCTTCAGGCAGGATTTGTCAACTTAATCGACAGGTCGAAGCTCGCTGCTTCAGAGTTTGTCGCATTCATTTGACGGCTCAGGACTTTGAATACCTATGTCCATGTTTCCATTTCCACTGCAGTCGCCACACCCTGAAACAAGCTGATCTACAGCTTGACCACTTCCCACATGCACAGAGCAACGCTAAAGACCTGTCTACCATCAGCTTATCGAAATTGTCAGATTTTAGGCTCCTAACAGCTCCCCATTATGTTGCGTCCCAGTCTTCCGACAGTGTCTTCACTGGGAAGTTTACGATGACCTCAATATGCTTTGTCTGCAGTTAGTCTGGTGTTTGCAGCTGTTGTAGTTGTTCTGGTCTTCGCAGGAGGTACTTGATCGTGTCAATTCATTCTGACAAATATTAAATACAGACATAGTGCCAACATGAATAACTGTTGCTAAATCAAATATTTACTTCTTGTCCCAAGAGAATGCCGTCAAGCCTGCTTTCTGTTTAAGGCTCACGGCATGGTGCAACGCTCCTCTGACATTTCATACTAACCTTTCATTTAAGGGGGGGGGGAAAAAAAAATCACACCGAGGAGGAAAACCTGACCTGAACCACTTCCAATGGTCAGAGAGACGGAAACAACACTGGCCCCCCCCCAAAAAAAAGTCATAACAGAGGACAGGGAGGGTAACTTGCAAATCAATGTTACTGATGAACTAGAGTAATGGCAGTTCCAACTCCGTCTGCGATCCTATCAATCTATTCAACAGCACTATACCACCCATTGTGTCTCTACACTCTGTGAGACTGAAACAGAAGCCTCCTTTACAAGTCCCTCCTGCAAAGAATCACAGCTGCTAATAAATTTGCCGACAGTCAACAAAATTACACGGTTGGTTTCCACCTGATCAGGTTATCATTATATATTATATAACT
>JADBJO010001979.1:112500-130000 GCA_016801955.1 Conus betulinus | reverse complement strand
TCTTCACACTACAGCCCTGACCTTACTCTTCTGTAATGTTTGCACCACTATTCACACTACACCCAGTCACCTTCCTGCTTCAACATCATGACTCTGTAACCCCTGGCTCTCCAACACCATCCCCTACTGAATGGTTTCTCACGCAAGTTTCCCTAGACGTCCAGTCCACAGCTAGCCACCAGATTTCTACCCTCCTGCATCGCCGATAAAACAGTTCTCCACTGGGTAGCACTCGGCCCTAGCATCTTGAAACAACACTGCCAACTCCTCTCCCACCTCCACAGAAAGATCCTCGATGTGAATGCACATCAAGCCAAGAGATCAACAGATCCCTGCCCCAGACCTATTTGCCCCCAATTCATGTACCTGTAATATTTCAGACAAAAACACATAATGTAAAACAAAAAAACCTGTAATTTTCATAATCGCAGTACTTCTGCAACTTTTGAATAATTGAAAAGCCAGCTGTTGGCGCACAAGACCGCTTCATCGCCATCTCTGACAAAGTGAAAGATGCAAGGCATGCTGGGAAATGTCTTTTTACCGCTTTTGACCAAAACAGTAACGGACAAAATTTCGCGTTTAACAATTTTCTTTTTTAAACTTTTATTTCCTAGCAACTCTCTTTTTTTTTTTTTTTTGGCCAGAATTCCCATAATTTCGATTTTTTTCCCATAAAAACTACAGCAAAATGTATGGGTAAACAGGTCTGCTACCCATGCTTTGCATTCCTGTTCCACCCTTCAAGCCCTGGGGCACCAAACCACACCCAGTCCAGTGGAACCTGCAGCAAACACTAGCGGCACAGGTGGAGGCTGGGAAAGGGGGTGGGAGATCAGTATGGTCACTGCTCAAGACTGAGAACTCTGCTGTAGTCACCCCACACAGCAGGTAACGCCAGAGGAGCAGAGTCTACCCGTCAATCAGCTCAACCCTGACCCCTGCTCTTCATCTTTTAAGGTCATATCACTCCTGCTTCATATTCTGTACAAGACCTTCGAATCTGCTTTTCACAGACACTGACCATGAACGTTTTCTACACTACTGGCATCAGCCCCTCCCGTTCTCACAATATTCAACCACGCTTCCATCAAAATCAACTGAACATCCCACTTCATCTTCTCTCATCAGAAAACCTGCCACAAAAAAAAAAAACTAACACATAAATGCATTTGTATATCAGTATTATTACACACACACACACACACACACACACACACACACACACACACCCTGTTACAACAGGCACACTCCCATGAAATCTATGCTTCTGAACCTGCAGTCACCCACTGGAGCCAAGGTCTAAACCTTCGAACCTTTCCCTGATGCCTGCCTGCCAGCAATGAGCCTCAAGACGGAAGTGACACGGTGTGCAATACTACAACACTTCAATGAGTCATGCTGGATTCACCGCCATTACACAGCACACACAACAAGGTTTAAATCAGATATTTTTAAAAAAAAACTGATTTCATCTTCATTCATTCCATATGCACAGGAAATTCCAACCCACTTGTTTCTTCTCCCATCTGCTGTCACCCATGCTCTCAGGTCTATATGCAACCTTTACACTGAGCCGCTGAGCTTTGTTTCTTGTTCTTCTCCCATCTGTTGTCTAACAGTTTTCTCAGGCTACACGTCACCTCTCCACTGAGTTGATGAACTTTTGTGTCCAAACCCTTATAAACCTTTTCAGACAAAATCACAAGACAGAACCATCAGTCTTTTCTCAAAGGTTACAGATAAACAAAAGAGCAGCATCAAGAAAAGAAAATAAACAGTTAAAAAGAAAACAAGACAAAATCAATATGATATGACATTTTCCCTGAAGTGTTCCTCAATTTCACAATTCATTTTTCAACTTTTTCATTATCACATGTTACAAAATATAAGATTTTATAAGAACATATTAAAAACTTTTTAAACGTGTAAAAAAAATAACCCTTTTTTTTGTTTGTTTGCTAGTTTTTCATTTGTTTGCTTGCTTGTTTCAAAACAGTAACACTGGAACCATTGGAGTTCGGGAGTTCAGTTCTGACCACTTAAAGATCACACACTGTACACAACATGCAGGCGAGAACCACAGCCACAGTAAAGTTTGCACAGGTCAACTGCAACCAAATAAAGTGTGTGTGTGTGTGTGTGTGTGTGTGTATGTGTGCTTGTGTGTGTGCATGTGTGTGTATGTATGTAAACATGCATGTGTGTGTGTGTGTGTGTGTGTGTGTGTGTGTGTGTGTGTGTGTGAGAGTGTGAGTGTGAGCGTGTGTGTGTGTGCGTGTGTGCCTTTGCCGCTTCGCCAAATCTTTCATAATCAAAGCAGCCGCTACAGTTGCCAAATGAGTGCCGTCCCCTGTGGCCGATGACAGTCTCACAACCAAGTCAGCAGGTTGTCTACCTTGTTGGAGTTGAGTACATTCTCCACATCCTTCAACAACTCGCTGCCAATGTCTTCCTGCAACACAGAAAGATACAGGTGTCTGATCATGTACCTGTACAATCTTTCAGAGTCAGTGACAACTGCATTGAGCGAAGTGAAAGCATGTGTCAGACATGTTTACCCTGCTCTTAGTCTACTTTTCAACAAAAATGGAGCAGGTTTTCTGCCAAGAGTGTGTACCAAATTCCACATTTTTTTTTTAAAAGCTGGGACGTGTGTGTGTTTGTGTGTGTGTGTGTGTGTGTGTGTGCGCGCATGTGTGCGTGTGTATGTGTGTGTGTGTGTTGGGGAGGGGAGGAGGAGTATTCATTTCGTTTTCACTATCCATCGCACAGCCAAGGTTTTTCTCCCAGGCTGAAACCAGGTGATCGTTGTTCTTTCTAACAGTAACACAAATTACTTTTAAACCTGATTCATCAGCATATTTTGTCACAAATTCATGCTCCCTTGCCGTTCTTAGATGCTTCAGGACATGTTGAAGAAAAAACAACCTGACACCCCGAAGATGGAGTATGGCTGCCTTAATGGTGGGATTAAAAAAAACGGGTCATACACACAAAACTCCACTCCCCTTTGTTGGGTAGATGGGATTAATCCTTGCCTGTCTATACAGGGAGTGTCCGCAGGAGTATCAGCCTACGTGTGCAAAAAACACAAAACAAAAACAAAAAAAAAAGACAACCTGACGCAATTTACACATAATATATGGAAGTTAGCAAGGGTTTGGTTAAAGCCCCTTCTATGGTTACATTCTACAAGTGCAATTACGCTCAAGAATTTAATCTCCAGCATGTTTTTTTTTTTTTTTTTTTGTTTAGTTCATCATATTCATCATCTTTATTTATCAAACATATATACAAATAAGAGTGAAATTACACATATAAACAGGTCTACTGTGTGTATGTTAGTGTTTATCTTTCCTTCCTTTCAAATTCTTTGGTAGTGTAATGTCCCTTTGTGTATATGTGTGTGTAGAAAAAACAAACAAAACTACTGACTGCTTGGCATTTGGCACATGCTGAACATTTGGAACTACTTTCAGCAATTACTTTAAGACGTATGCTCGTACATCTGTGTGCATGCATGCATGCATGTCTCAGTGTGCCTGTATGTATGCCTACCTATACATGTGAGTAACAAACATGCAATGTGTGCTTAGCTGGAGCATATATGCAGTCAAGCAGCCACAAAATGAAGAAGGAAACAGAGAGACAAACAGAATCAGAGTCAAAACAGATACAGCAAAGTAAGTTATCAAAACACACACACACACACACACACACACACACACACACACACACACACACACGATCATCCCTAACAAGAGCTTGAGCACAACGAACAGAACTGCAGAAAGCGACAGAGGACGGAGCCCAAAAAAATACCTGTAAGCTGGGCACAAGGTCTTCACTGTCCATGTTGGATGCGTCTGTGCTACTGCCAGCCACTGTGGCCATCTCCATAGCACCGTAGTCCCCTGCTGCCCCCATTTTGGCTTTTGAAGAAAACAAAAAAAAAAAAACTACACAACGACCTCTGAAATCTCGATGAACAGCGACATGTTAGCTACGGGCCACACTCCCTGTCAACCTTTGAAATCTTTGTGGACATCAATACTACACATCAAACTTTGGAATCTTAGAGGACATCAATACTACACATCAAACTTTGGAATCTTCACTAATCAACTTATGACAGTGCTGCATGTCAACTTTTGATATCTTCGCTAACACAACCGCCACGCATCCAACCCCTGAAAGCTGTGCCAATCAGAACACCACGCCTCAACCCGTCACATCTCAGCTGATGCGCAAGCTACAGTAAGTTATCATTTCAGTGCTTCCTCAGAGCTTTGGCTCAGGCTGGTCTTGTCCCAGGCAGTCAAGAACTCACGTGCATCAGCACAGTTTGTCAGTGGTAAGTTCCCATCGGCCATCAGGTTTGTACACCTGTGATGCACCTGTTCATTGTCACTTTTTTTCTTCTTTTTTTTTTTTTTAAGTTACATGCAATCCGCAACCATAATGTCTGGAACACTCATTGATTTTCACATTGTGACTATTCTGAGATGGTAGGCATGTCTGGAGTAGGGTCAGGCGGCAAAGGGCTGGATGTGGGTGGGTTGGGACAGGGAGGTCAGGTGGCAAAGGGCTGGATGTGGGTGGGGTGGGACAGAGAGGTCAGGTGGCAAAGAGCTGGATGTGGGTGGGGTGGGACAGGGAGGTCAGGTGGCAAAGGGCTGGATGTGGGTGGGTTGGGACAGGGAGGTCAGGTGGCAAAGGGCTGGATGTGGGTGGGTTGGGACAGAGAGGTCAGGTGGCAAAGGGCTGGATGTGGGTGGGTTGGGACAGGGAGGTCAGGTCAGGTGGCAAAGGGCTGGATGTGTGGGTGGGTTGGGACAGGGAAGTCAGGTGGCAAAGGGCTGGATGTGGGTGGGTTGGGACAGGGAGGTCAGGTGGCAAAGGGCTGGATGTGGGTGGGTTGGGACAGGGAGGTCAGGTGGCGAAGGGCTGGATGTGGGTGGGTGGGTTGGGACAGGGGGAGGTCAGCTGGCAAAGGGGGTGTGGGTGGGGTGGGACACAGGGAGGTCAGGTGGCAAAGGGCTGGATGTGGGTGGGTTGGGACAGGGAGGCATAGGGTCAGGCAACGAAGGGCTGGATGTGGGTGGGTTGTGACAGGGTGACATAGAGGTGGAGACCAACTATAATGCAGACTACGTCTGTTGCTGGAAGGATGCAGTAATGTTTTTTTCCCCCCTAATTTCAAAACAAAATACTAGAGGGAGACCTAGAAGAACAGCAGCTAGCATTACTGACATACAGAAATTATATATCAACGAGGGAACAAAAATTTCACACACACACACACACACACACACACACACACACCCCTTTCTTTTTTTTTTCTTGTTATACAGCAGTTTGTATTCTCCCAGCTGTAACGCCGAGTTCTAACTGACGTGGGATGCCAGACATTCTTCAGCTTTCTCTAGCTAGTGCCGTCTGGATCTGAACAATTCTAGAGACAAATTCTGACAAACCAATCACTACATTTTCTCCGAGACTTTCCCGCTATGTACCAAACAAATCCGTAAAAACTGAACAGGGGTCAAATTACTGGGATCGAGAGACTAAAGAGGTTTTAAAATGCAGAGTTTGCTAATTACCGTCACATAAGCAATCACTGGAAAAACACCACAATCCTCAATTTCTTCTTTACCTCCTGCCTTAAAGTTTGAAAACAAATCCGTAAAACTGAACATCTGGGTCAAATTATTTACGACGCTGTCACCAACACCTGGCAAGGATTGGAATAGAGGTCTGCTGACTACTTCAAACACAAATTGTTTTATTTGACTCCAACCGTGACTTTTCAGTATGGCTCATCTTGACTCTACTTCGACCACAAACTGTTTTATTGACTCTAACCGTGGCTTTTCAATATGGTTCATCTTGACTCTACCTTGACCACAAATTGTTTTACCGACTCTAACCGTGACTTTTCAGTGTGGTTCATCTTGACTCTACCTTGACCACAAATTGTTTTACCAACTCTAACCGTGACTTTTCAGTGTGGTTCATCATCTTGACTCTACTTCGACCACGATTGTTTTACTGACTCTAACGATGACTTTTCAGTGTGGTTCATGCTTCGCTCTACCTTGACCACAAATTGTTTTACTGTCTCTGACCAAGACTTCTCAGTATGATTCATGCTCTCACTGAGGTCAATCACTGTATCGATAGTTGCTGTTCTGCACCTTCAGCACAACTAGCCAGCAATCAGACTGCCAAGCTGTTTTTCTTGTTTTCACACCAATCACAATGCGCTGCTTCTTGCAGACTGCAGCTGCCATGGGCATGGCAGCAAGAACCTCGCCGTGACCGTGTCTTGGGGAGACTGAGTGATGGGCATGAGAGTTGGGAGAGGCATGAATAGGCATGGAAGGTGAAACAGACAGTAGGGAAAAACAAAATCAAACTATGACAAGTCATCAGCATCAGCCAACTCTGCCTGCAGAGCAATGTTTACATCTATGGATGCATGTATGTGTACCCCTGTCATCTTCATGAACCTGGACCAACATGCATTCATCCATTCCTACATCTATTCACTAACTCACACATACATATTCATGAATCCATACAACACGCAAACACACACACACTCGCACACGCACACACAAACACTGGCAACTTACAACATTGCATCAACCCACTTCATTCATAGGCAAATCCAACAGACAGACAGACAAACAGAAAGACTAACAGTTGTTAATAGACACTCACTCCCAGTCTCTTCCTGAATATCCATGTCTTCCCATGTTGGTGAGGAAGTCATCGGCAGTCCGGGACAGGCTGTATCCCAGACCCCATACCACCTGCAGCACATACCACCCTGACAATGACCACACACCACACCTCCTGCACCACACACCACCACACACATTACCACACACCACCACACTGACAATGACCACTCCACCACACTGACAATGACCACACACCCACACCTCCTGCACCACACACCACCACACAATTACCACACACCACCACACTGACAATGACCACACACCACCTCCCTCCTGCACCACACACACCACCACACAATTACCACACACCACCACACTGACAATGACCACACACCACCACACACAACAATGACACACACACCACCACCCTGACAATAACCACACACCACCACACTGACAATGAACACACACACCACACAATGACTACACATCACACACACAATGACCACACACCACCACACAATGACCACATACCACCACACCGACAATGACCACACACCACACCTCCTGCACCACACTGACAATGACCACACACCACCACACGGACAGTGACCACACACCACCACACTGACAATGACCACACACCACCACGCTGACAATGACCACACACCACCACACTGACAATGACCACACACACACCACACAACTACACACCACCACCCTGACAATGACCACACACCACCATACTGACAATGACCACACACCACCACACAATGACACACACCACCACACTGACAATGACCACACACCACCACACTGACAATGACCACACACCACCACACTGACAATGACCACACACCACCACACAATGACACACACCACCACAATGACAATGACCACACACCACCACACTGACAATGACCACACACCACCACACTGACAACACACCACCACACTGACAATGACCACACCACCACCACACTGACAATGACCACACACCACACACAATGACACACACACCACCACAATGACAATGACCACACACCACCACACTGACAATGACCACACGCCACCACACAATGACCACTCACCACCACACAATGACCACACACCATCACACGGACAATGACCACATACCACCACACTGACAATGACCACACACCACCACACTGACAATGACCACACACCACCACACTGACAATGACCACACACCACCACACACATGACCACACACACCACCACAATGACAATAACCACACACCACCACTCAATAACCACACACCACCACCACCCTGACAATGACCACACACAACCACACAATGACTACACACCACCACACAATGACCACACACTACCACACTGACAATGACCACACACCACCCACACTGACAATAACCACACACCACCACTCAATAACCACACACCACCACCCTGACAATCACACACCACCACACAATAACCACACACCACCACCCTGACAATGACCACACACAAACCACACAATGACTACACACCACCACCCTGACAATAATCACACACCACCACACAATGACCACACACACACACCACACTTACAATGACCACACAATGACCACACACCACCACACAATGACCACACACCACCACACTGAAATGACCACACACCACCACAATGACAATGACTACACATCACCACACAACGACCACACACCATCACCCTGACAATGACCACACACCACCATACTCACAATGACCACACACCACCACCCTGACAATGACCACACACCACCACACTGACAATGACCACACACCACCACAATGACAATGACCACACACCCACCACACTGACAATAATCACACACCACCACACAATGACCACACACCATCACACAATGACCACACACACCACCACACTGACAATGACCACACACCCACACACCCACAATAACCACACACCACCACACAATGACAACACACCACCACACTGGCAATAACCACACACCCACCACAATGACAACACACCATAACACAATGGCCTCACACCACCACACATTTACACACCACCACACAATAACCACACATCACCACCCTGACAATGACCACACACCACCACACTGACAATGACCACACACCACCACACTGACAACGAACACACACCACCACTCTGACAATGACCACACACCACCACACCCACAATAACCACACACCACCACACAATGACAACACACCACCACACTGGCAATAACCACACCACCACAATGACAACACACCATAACACAATGGCCTCACACCACCACACATTTACACACACCACCACACATAACCACACATCACCACCCTGACAATGACCACACACCACCACACTGACAATGACCACACACCACCACACTGACAATGAACACACACCACCACACTGACAATGACCACACACCACCACCCTGACAATGACTACACACCACCACACTCACAATGACCACATTCCACCACACAATAACCACACACCACCACACTTACAATGACCACACACCACCACACAATGATTATACACCACCACACTGACAATGACCACACATCACCACACTGACAATGACCACACACCATCACCCTGACAATGACCACACACCATCACCCTGACAATGACCACACACCACCATACTGACAATGACACACACCACCACCCTGACAATAATCACACACCACCACACAATGACCACACACACCACCACACTGACAATGACCACACACACCACCACACAATGACCACACACCACCACACAATGACCACACACCACCACACTGAAATGACCACACACCACCACACTGACAATGACCACACATCACCACACACATGACCACACACCACCACAATGACAATGACCACACACCACCACACTGACAATAACCACACATCTCCACACAATGACTACACACCACCACACAATGACCACACACCGTAACACAATGACCACACACCACCACACTGACAATAACCACACACCACCACAATGACAACACACCATAACACAATGACCTCACCACCACACATTTACACACCACCACACAATAACCACACATCACCACCCCCTGACAATGACCACACGCCACCACCCTGACAATGACCACACACCACCACACTGACAATGACCACATACCACCACAATGACAATGACCACACACCACCACACTGACAATAATCACACACCACCACACAATGACCACACACCACCACACTGACAATGACCACACACCACCACACTGACAATGACCACACACACCACCACACCCACAATAACCACACACCACCACACAATGACAACACCACCACCACACTGACAATAACCACACACCACCACAATGACAACACACCATAACACAATGACCTCACACCACCACACACAATTACACACCACCACCACACTGACAATGACCACACACCACCACACTGACAATGACCACACACCACCACACTGACAATGACACACACCCACCACACACTGACAATGACCATACACCACCACACAATAACCACACATCACCACCCTGATAATGACCACACACCACCACACTGACAATGACCACACACCACCACACTGAAAATGAATACACACCACCACACTGACAATGACCACACACCACCACACACCACCACCCTGACAATGACTACACACCACCACACTCACAATGACCACACACCACCACACTTACAATGACCACACACCACCACACAATGATTACACACCACCACACTGACAATGACCACACATCACCACACTGACAATGACCACACACCACCACACAATGACCACACACCACCACACACTGACAATGACCACACACACCACACACTGACAATGACCACACACCACCACAATGACTGACCACACACCACCACAATGACTGACCACACACCACACACTGACAATAACCACACATCTCCACACAATGACTACACACACACCACACAATGACCACACACCATAACACAATGACCACACACCACCACACAATGACCACATGCCACCACCCTGACAATGACCACACACCACCACACTGACAATGACCACACACCACCACACTGACAATGACCACACACACACCACCACACTGACAATGACCACACACCACCACACAATGACCACACACCACCACAATGACAATGACCACACACCACCACACTGACAATAACCACACATCTCCACACAATGACTACACACCACCACACAATGACCACACACCATAACACAATGACCACACACCACCACACAATGACCACACGCCACCACCCCCTGACAATGACCACACACCACACCACACTGACAATGACCACACACCACCACACTGACAATGACCACACACCACCACACTGACAATGACCACACACCACCACACAATGACCACACATCACCACCCTGATAATGACCACACACCACCACACTGACAATGACCACACACCACCACACAATGACCAAACATTAATGACGATTGGAATTTGGTCATACCATAAAATAATCAACATTGAAGGAAATGGCTCGCTTTGTGGAAATTCTGTGATGATAATCGAAGAGGACAACCAATAAATCATCTTTCACTGTTAAAATCCCAATAGTGTACATGCTCACATTTCCTTATGTTAATCGATAACACTTTAAAAACACAGGAACACGAATATGAATAGATAATATTTAACACTGTCTAGAATGTTTTATAAACTTTACCATAAACACCTCTTTTCTCTAATGTACATTTATCTCTATTATAAACACCTCTTTTCTCATGTATTTCTATCCCTTTCTCTGCGCATTTATGTGTGTGAGCCAGCGTGCAAGCTCGTGTGTGTGTGTGTGTGTTCACTACATTTTCTAGCAGTTATTAATGGTGACCCCCTAAATATTTTTGTGACCCCTGAAATCTGGAAGTGAGTTTTTCGCACTGAAGTCTGACCCCGTAATTTTTAGGAAATAATCATCACTGATTTCCCTCCATTTAAGATTCCTTCCAACTTTACATCCAGTTGTCTGAAGTTCCATCGCATTCACTTTCTTCCCCCTTGTCAAAACACCCAATATTCTTTCACAGCGTAACATGATCACACACAAATAATATTTTGCCATTCCTCTGCCTCATTTTCAGCGAACACATGTTAAACTGAAGAAAGATGAAACACATGATTTCACTCTGTATCTTATTCTGCAGCAGCCACAAGAAATGAAATCATGTCTAGACATTTAAGAAGGTCCCATACCCAAACCGCTGTCTGCACTTTCTTGGCGTGAGTGGTCTGTGTTACTACCCGTCTGTCCGAGGAAGGGGTCTGCAACCGTTGTCATTTCTGTCGACGAATCTCCTACTTCCATCCCCACTCCTTTCCGAATCAACATTTCCTGCAACAACGACTGTATCGTTGGTAATTCATACACTGACAAACAGTGCAACGTATGGTATTCTCATTTCACACAGCACTGCCTTGCACTGGAGCTTCCAGCATAACCCTCGTGCTGAAACAATCTGTAGTAATGTGAAAAAACAATGCTTTATGTTACTGATATATGAAGCTTCAAAGTGTGAAGGAAGAAAGAAAAGGCACTTCATAAAGACATGTGAATGTGTAAGTGGGTGGGAAACTGAGAATGGAGATAGAGGGTTTGTGGCAAATATGGCGCTTTGTTCTTCAGTGTCTCTCCAGAGTACACAAGTTTTCCACCCAGGAACAGTCACAACAAACTGCTTATCCTTGGTATCAACAGACAGGAACTGTGTGACATTTACTGTGTGGCATTTACTTTTCACATCAGCATAACAAAAACATTAAAATCACCATTAATTATGCCCTGGAATTTTGAATAACAAAACACGATTCCACTTCTCCTAACTTGTTGGAAAAACCAGACATTTGTGAGAAGCGCTTGCGCAAAAGTGTCAACCCACACAAGTACAGCCCAATATTGGCACCACAAAACCATATGCTCCCCTTTTCAATCTACTGAATTTCTGATTTAGCGAAGCCATCAATCATTTTAAAAAGAATTTTGAAAAGCATTATTGTCGGTTATACTGGGATTATATTCTTCATCGTTTCAAAGTTTCTCTTAGTTTTATCTGTGAAGTCCGACCAAAAAAAAAAAAGTGGATCACCCCTGTGTTGATCAAGACACTGACAGAGCAGACCTGAGACTTTCAGGAGCTAATGGGTTAAAAACTTCAAAATGGACTACAAAAGACCAGGTATGCTGCTAGTAAAGAATTTCATATATATTGTCTAATGCCCTTACTTATTATTCCCATTTTTCTTCTCTCACAATCCCTCACCTCCCATCTTTTTTTCTTCTTTCTTTCCTCATCAATCTTTGTCAAGTCACTGATGTGGCCACAGAGGAATTGTTTGTTAGCCTGTATTTGTTTTCCCCTTCAGCCAATTTGGTCAGCATGTAATCACAGACTTGTGTGCATGGGTACATACTGTGCACACAAACACTGATCTCCATATACTAAGTACAACTGTAAACAAATCATCCTGTGTCCCAAACAGTTTCTCCCTCTCTCTCTCTCTCTCTCTCCCCCTCCTCCTCCCTCACACTCACTCACACTCTCTCTCTCTCTCCTGGCGGTTGATTTCCTCCTGGCGTTTCAGCAGCAGCTCTTTCTCCATCTGCAGCTGCTTCAGCTTCTGCAGGCGCGCTGCTGCTCCGTAGCAGACGTAGGGGAGGGGTCCAGGCGCCACCGAGGCTACAACCAGCAGAGGGGGGAACTGGCTTCGCTGGCTGGACTGCACATGGCGGCCTGCTGTTGCTGCGCGGTGACTGTGGCGCCATCTGCTGGGGGGAGGGCTGCTGGGGGGAGAGCTGCTGGGCAGGGGACGCAGACTGTCTGCTGGGAAGCCTCATGGACAGGCGCTGCTGTTGTGGCGCTGCCACACAGAACCAGCCCATGAAAACAAAAAGAAACTACGGCACTTAAGAAAGCCATTTTAATTTTTCCAGCAACAGTCTACCTTGCTTGAAAAAAAAATCTCCAAGAAACTTCAGAAAGCCGTATTAATTTTTCCAGCAATATTCTACCTTGCTTGAGAAAAAACCTCTAAGAAACTTAAGAAAGCTGTTTATATTTTTTCAGCGAAAGTCTACCTTGTTTTGAACCTCTTTTATCTTTTCTTTTTTTTTTTCTTTCTTTTTTTTTTTTAAACACAATTAAAATGGAAGCATGAAAGCATGCTAAACACCTTGCTTAGTTAAAATGCAGTCTTCATCTTAGTGGATATATCCTTAGTATGCCAGTTATTTCACCTTTAATACAGGTCACAAAAAGATATGACTACCAAACAAAGGACAGAAAAATAAGGGGTGTGCTATTGACCAAGAGGAAGTAAATCTGAAACAGATTTTGAAGTCTACTCAAAACCAGAAATCATAGTTTTAAGTTTGAGTCAAATCTGACTTAGTAATGTGTATGCGCGCGCGCGCGCACACACACACACACACACACACACACACACACACACACACACACAATCTCTGTGTGTGTGTATGTGTTTATGTGTGTGTGTGTGTGGGGGGGGGGGGGGGTATTTTAACCCTTTCAAACCTTGACTTCTTGACTGCCTGTGTAACCTTCCCAGCCTGCCATGCTTTGGCCGTTAATTTGGAAGACTGGGGATGCTTCACTCAAACTGTCGCAACTCTGGACTTGCATATAAAAACAGCACACAGCTACAGAATCTTTTTTTCTAATTATCATATCAAATTTTCATTTGGTCTGAATAATCCAGTCATGCATGGTTCCTTTAATATGGGCTAAACAAATCTTTAACCACTTCTTCTGCACTTTTTTTTTTTGGACAGGTTACATCATATCCTTTGAGATAAAATGCATCTAAAACTTGACAGTCTTACACAATGGTATTTTTAGCAACTATGTTGAAAATTAATAGGGCTTCTGTATATAAACTTTTAAACTTATTTGCTAAAGATCGATCTCTGCGATTTTGCCACATGTAGTTGTAGCGTCACTTGAACAGCTCATTGTGTTGGAAGAAAAAAGTGAGGAAAAAACAAAACTCACAAAATCATTTGACACTTGCTTATTTATAACAGCACAGGAAACAAAATAGCAATAGCTTTTACAACTGCCCATGTGCTTGATGTTTATGCATGGAATAAGATTGATTTGACCATGAGACAGAGAGGTCTAGCACAGATGGCTATATGTGCCAGGCGGTAAAGAGTTAATCATGTTTTACGGTCACACTTTCACACATACACACATGCTTGCCAGCGCGCACTTGTGTGTGCGTGCATGTATGCGTGTGCGCGTGTGTGAGTGTGTGTGCACCACTGAATTCTGACACAACACTGTCAACTATTGTCCATAATGTGGACTTGGGGGTGGGCAGGGGCAGGGTGGAGGGAGGATAAATACTGAGACAGAGAGCCTGGGAGTAGGAAGAAAAAATTTTAATGCTCAGTTCTTTCACCTGGGTGTGAAGTGTGATATTCTTTTGATTTTTTGTATAAATAGTGTCCATTCCATTAATCTGGTTCTTACTCATGCATGCCTCAAGTTCAAAATGAACAAAAAGTATGTTGTCAGACAAGCACTCAGACACTGTACTGTGATGTTCTAAATTTTAGTATGCTTTATGAATATTTTCCTTTATGTAGATTTTTTTCACATGCGTCTTAAGACATGAAGCATTCAGAACTATCAGTCTTTCACTGTCAAAAAAACACCGTTAGACAATCTCATTGACATAATACTTCAGAAACACCTTTTTTTTTTTTTTTTTTTTTTTTTTTTTCTAGCAAAGAAGCAAGAAGAAAGTCAAGCCTAAACCTTCTCCTAATTTCTTTTCCAAAATGTCTGGAAAAACTAGCTAATTTTCACAATACTTTGAAAATTCACACCAAAAAAAGGCCTGCTCTGAAGCAGTGTTCCACCATGAAACAGCGAAAGACCCAATTTCAGTGAGGCTATTCTGCACTAACTCAACTGATGTGGCTGTTTTGAACAGTATAGCCCAAAACAAAAAAAGAAAAAAAATCTAATCAATTTAACAACAGTACAAACCTGTGAGTAACAAGATCTTTTACCTGCCCATGCAGTTGGTAAATTTATAATGAAAAATTCGTGAGACGGTCAACGATGCTCATCTAAACTTCAGTGAGGAGGTTTTACGATTTGCCAGCTATGAAGCGTCACTACTTTCCAGTTTACTTTCTGATTATGACAACATACATGCATCCTTCTTTCACAGGTACACAGACATCTGGCATGGTTCAGAGAGATTCTCTGACAAGTAAAATAAAAAACAAAAAAAACCCTTCCTGCTAGGGTGAAACCAAGAAAAGACATTTCAAAAGGAATTTAAAGTAACCCCCCCCCCCCCCCCCCCCCCCCCCCCCTGTTAACAGGGACAAACAAATACAAGGCAAACCACGATGCGTTTCGACTTCTTAGGTCTTCTTCAGGCAAGATAAAACAACATTTAGGACAATGAAAACGAAGAACGAGCAATCACTTATCACCTCAAATTGGGCTCAAGAAAATCCAAAGGCATCGTGCTTTGTCCTGTACTTTGTTTGTCCCCGTCGACTGGCAGGTCTACCGTAAATTCCTTTTAAGATTTTGTTTCAACTTCTGCCTGCAGATGCCTCATTTTGAAACTAATCAGAAAAAAATGAAAAGCAGGAAGGCACAGGGTCCAGGGGGCCACTTCAGGCCCCCCTGGTCAGGTCAAGTGGCCAAGCCCCCTAGTGAGTACCAGAGGACGATGCCCCCAGAAGCTGAAGGGCTTCTGCACCTTTGACAGGTATAACCTGGGCATTTGATGGTAGCTGACTCCTTTTCCACACAGCCATCCACAAGACCACCACAGTTACACACCAACAATATTGTGATAACAGACTACAGTACAGTTCACTTAAGTCGTTAGTACAAGATGCTTGGGACTGGACAAGTTAGTTCTTGTTGACCGCATTTTGTGTTTACCAGTAATAAAACCTGTAAAACAGTCAAAATTGATTAAAAAAAAAAAGTTTGTGTTAACCAGAAGTTTGTTCACCAACCCAGTCTGTAACTGGCTTTGTGAGAAAGAAAAACAGAAGTCCAGAATTTTTCATAGATGTGAAGGGGACGTGCAACTGAACTGGTATTTACTACTGCAGTATTTACTACTACTAGCACATTTATGAAAAGTTTTACCATCATATAACTTTGATTAACAACATTGAATAAGTACACACTCCCATAGTGACATACTTTCCCAAACCCTCGGTACAGAGTGAGGGCAAGTCAAAAAGAGAGACAGAGGCAGACTGAGAGAAAAAGAGAAAGAGAAAGTTTGTGTTCTGCATACCTCCAATTTTCTTTTTTTTTTTTCCCTTTTTAAAAGTCAGAAAGAAACACAAAGAGAGAGAAAGTCTGTGTTTTGCAAAATCTCCAATGTTTCACTATTTTCCAGTGCTGACAACCAGATGCCGTGCACTAAGCTGTGTTGTTTACACATGATGCACCATACAACACCTGCTGATGTGGTCTCTCGACACCTCACCAAAAGGATCAACACCTTGCCAAAAGCATCATCTTTCCCGTCAATACCATCTATGTCAAGTCCCACTATATCCTCTAAATCTAATTTCCGCTCATTCCCACGTACTGTTCTAAGCTATGGTGGCGATCACCGAAGTATCCTTTTTCAGAGCTCTGAATAATGGCATCCACATCAAGACTGCTGGCTCTACCTGAAGAGGGTCCAGTTTGGCAAAAACATGAATCGGCCCAAGAATGAAGTGTTCAGAACATCCTGGCCAAAAATTAATTTTAAAAACTATGGCCCC
>JADBJO010001979.1:85000-107500 GCA_016801955.1 Conus betulinus | reverse complement strand
CTTACACATTTCTCCCAAACTGTCACAGTCTGGTTTTCCTTCTTTCTTTCATTAAAATGTTCATTTTTCATGGTTTAATGTCCATGGTAACGGGGCGAGATCTACAACCACAGATTTTTACTGGTGGTTGATTGTAGTGCTTTTATCAATGCGGTTTTTGAACCAGTGTTAGAAGTAAGGAGTTTGATGTATGTGTAATGTGATGGAAAATACTGATTAAAACCACCACTGCACAAAATGCAATTGACCAGTAGATCACATGACATTTTTTTTTGTTTCATTCTAATGCAACCTAGGTTCTAGTTTAGCTGCCAGTTCCAGCAAAATAAAACCAGTCACTGGGATCAGCCGCTTAAAAAAAAAACTGGTGTTCTACTTTTGCAAACATTAGTTCACCACCAAAATCTTACCATTTAACATTATCACTGGACATAAAGTGCTTAATAATGTTTGAACACTTTTACTTTGTACGAATTCATAGCACTTTGTCACCTTCAAAGGACTCTTTTCCAGGGAAAACTACATATACATACACTAAAATCATAAGATGTGTTACACACCCATCCATCCTCCCACTCATTCCTCCTTCCCAATTCCGAGGTGTCCAAATAAATGTTCGGCAAACATATCACCTGCCCAACTTCAAGTGGGGCCGATTTTGTACAAAGTAGATTGGGCTTTGCATTACCTCTTTATAGGGAAAAGCACTGCACTTGGTAACGATACCTACCACTTCCCCTTCATACCTACCGCCCACCCCGTCTCAACTCTTTTCTTCTTTTTTTTTTTTCATCTATTTTCTTTCCCCACCCAACCCACAGTTTGATACCCCCTAGCACAACTGAACCTTCAACCATGTTCTGGCTGTCACACTTCAAGAAGAATTCCTTTCTATCCACTGACAGTTAAGTGAAATGTTGGCAAACTGTTCCTAACACAAGGCCTAAAATGCTGAAAATGGACAAAGGAATTGAGGGTGTGAGCTAAATGACCTCACATTAAGATTTCTAGCTATACTCTTGCTTGGTTAGTGCATGATTTTTCATATTCAGTGTTCTTTCAATTCCTGTGAAGCACACACACACACACACACACACACACACACACACACACACACACACTGATACTATAAATGAGTGCGTCTTGCACTACCACTTGGCAGCAACTACCGTACAAGGTTGCATAGCAGTTCCATTAACGGGTCGGCTGCACTCCACATTTCGTCGTGTGCAGTTCTGTGCAGAAAAACAAGGAAACAATGATTCAATATGGCGACAGATACATTCTGGCCAGGTGACTTACTTTAAAAAATACCTTTGACCCTGCGGAGTCCTGGCCATTCCCCATCCTTGGGGCAGCGGTTCGTCCAGCAATTCACAGCTGTGCTGACGCTGGTGCTGCTGGCCTGTTGGAGGTGGGGCGACTGATAACGTTTGTTGCAATGAAGCCGGGGACGAATGGGCCCGCATGTGACTGACCTGTCCCACTTCACTGAAACCCCCTGGGTCTCGGGTCCACTCTGAGCCACCCCAACTGGGCTGAGTCCTGGCTGTTGGGAAAAACGAAGCAGGCAGATTCCTGTCGCGCAGAGGAATCGACCTACTGCCTTCCGTGGAGTGAGGGTCCACTACCTTGAACAAGGCCTCCATTTCGGAAGCACTGTTTTCGCGCACATGTAAAACATGCGAACCTGACCTTTCCTGCGACATTTCTTCGGTTACAGAGATCATTTCCCTGCAAGACACGAATGTTCACAACCTACTGAATCATGAATGTCACTTTCTTTAGGCAAGTATTGCGTAATTTCCTCCAATTTTACGTACAAGTCTTCAGATGGGAACGGCGAGAAAGTTGAGTCCCACCAGACTGCTTACAACAGGTGACGGCTTCCGACTCAAAACTTAGTTCTTTGTTTGTGTTTCTGTTCCATGTGTACTCCCAACGCTAACGGAATCTTTGAAAACATAATTACGCTGTAGCGCAATTTACACAATCAATCGAATTTATTGACAATGGGAATCATTGTCATTAATCCGAATGAATGAGCGGATGTACGCAAAGTTTGTCTTGTGACGTCACTTTTTTTCCGCATTTGGGACACTTGGCTGCAGATGATAAACCCCAAACACAGCTGAACTCCGCGATCTCACGCTCACTTTCCGGTTGTTTACAATAATACAGATCCAGTGTATTTACGAACTAATGAAGACCATGATTAGTCAAAGATGAACTATTGTGTAAAAAACTCCACTGACACTTTTTCTAAAATTTCGCCTTGCAAAGGCACCAATGAAAGCATTGCCCCCCTCGCCTTATTTGGAAACTGGCTTCTTTGAAGTTGGGGGTGATCACCCGTCAATCAAACTCTAGACTGGAAAGCCCGAAGGTTGGGCCTTATTTGCATAACATGAAATCGGTCAACACTCCCAGGGCTTGCCTTTTTGTCTCTCTCCCTTTTTACTTCTTCTTAGCTCACCGTGACTTTCCTTTCTCCCCAACTGTTTCTTAGTCAACAATAACTTTTATAATCAATCTTCCATATCAAAAATACGATTATTAGCTTGAATTGGGCCTATATCACTTAAGTGTCACGCGGATCAAGCTTTTCACACACACACACACACACACACACACCACTGGGGTATTGTTCTGAAACGTTTTTTACGACGAACGAGCTGTCACAATCAGAAGGGCTTGACCTACGTGAAGCACGAGCTTCCCTCCATCCCCAACCCCTTCCCATACCCTCCTTGTCCTCCATTCCTCCCTGCACCGCAGTATTTAAACCTGTCTTTGACTTCAGGGTCCATGTCATACCTTTACTGGATCTTACAATAAATGAATTAACATTTGCCCTCTCTCTCTCTCTCTCTCTCTCTCTCTCTCTCTCTCTCTCTCTCTCACACACACACACACACACATGCTCTCTCTCTCTCTCTCTCTCTCTCTCTCTCTCTCTCACACACACACACACACACACACACACACAGATGAAAGTGGTTCTGTTTGCTTATGCTTTATCGTTTCGGCTGGCACAATACACCACAAACACCATTTCCCCACCCTCTACAGTGATCGTATCTTTTCTGTTTGACTATCGACCTAACTAAGCATGACAATGCAACGCAGAGATCACAACATCTGTTCATTTTCAATGTAAAGAAATAATTATATGAACACAGCGAACGCACACGCAGAAATAAGCAAGTAAAATAAAACGACGTGGTCTGGCTGATGTTTAATTAAAGGAGAGCCGCAACGGTGTGAAATACAAAGGCCAACAAGGATGGGAGAGAAACGCGATGGGCGTGGTTTCTGTTGTTTTTCACCTGTCTAACTTTCACAATCTCCTCTCTCTGACCTCTCTCTCCACTCCCATTTTATTCCCCATCTCAACTTCTCTCTCCCTACCCTCCAGCGACCAAGTCTCCCCCCCTTCCGTCTCCCCCCCTCCTCTCCCTCTCTCTACGTCTGGGCTGTCGAGCAAGTAGGCCTCCTCCTTTCCTCTTCCCACACATTACTTTCCACACTGCGTTCGTGGTGCAGCAGCGCAGTTACGTTTACGGGGCGGGGGCACAAATAGCCGTAACAGAAACTTCTACACAGCCCACACGTCTGCGACTGTGGGAACAACGCGAAGGGAAACGCGTAGGAATACTAGGGCTGGGTTCATTCACACGGGAAGGCCACGGTCTGCCATTCAACAGCGCCTGCGAGACCGACCAACTCAGATGCCCAGTCAAAACAGTCTGGGCTCAGGCTACTCTGTGTGTGTGTGTGTGTGTGTGTGGAGAGGGGGGTGGGGAGAAGGTG
The DNA here is from genome assembly GCA_016801955.1 of Conus betulinus. Taxonomy (NCBI): domain Eukaryota; kingdom Metazoa; phylum Mollusca; class Gastropoda; order Neogastropoda; family Conidae; genus Conus; species Conus betulinus. The sequence goes on along the minus strand of JADBJO010001979.1, from coordinate 103,687 downwards.
GGGGGAGCGGCGCGCGCGCGCGCGCCCGCGCATGCCCAGAATAGCTCAGTTTATATAGAACGTAGGATTCGTGAAACTGATGTTGGGGTCACTGGTAGACGAAGAGCGCAAGAAGTCTGTGCCTATACTACGAGACTTCAAAGAGCCGTCCGGTTGAGGAGATTTTTTTTCCCCCTCGGAGTAAACTGTTCACGTTGGTTCTGATTCCACTCCCTGAAAGACCATCGAACGAGGCAAAAAATAGACCACTCGATGTTCTAGTGCCAACGCACACGTAACATCTTGCGCATATGTTCAAATCCCGGTTTAATCCTTGATCGGTGGCGTAAACTTCCCGTGTAGTTTTTCACCCAAAATACCCATCATACAGGAGGACTACCTTGGGAAAACTAAGCTTGTGCAAAAAGGGCCAGTGGAATGGATGACCCGTTAACATATCACATGCGCTAAGAATAGGCTATAAGTATCACGTATCACACTGTTGAGCGTGAGGTAGGTCAACTTTGTGTTAACCTCTGTGTGTGTGTGTGTGTGTGTGTGTGTGTGTGTGCATGAGTGCGCGCGCGTGAGCATTAAGTCAAGTCAAAATTTGATCAGAGGCCGGTTACTGTGACACTGAATAAGCAGAATCTCAGTGCTGTTCCCCCCTCCCACCCCACCCCCAACACATCTGAAATAAAGATTGTAATATGAAGAATAAAAGATCTGTAAACTTTCACTTTTATCCACCCAAACTTATATAATTATGTTGCAGCAGGCCTATCATCGCATTGAGAACGAACGCACATGAATGTATCATACAAAAAAAAAAATATATTATTGAATAAACAAAGAAAGGGAAGGGGTACGAATAAATGATGTTAAAAAAAATTATGCACGCGCGCGCGCGTTTGTGTGTGTGTGTGTGTGTGCGCGCGCGCGCGCGCGCGTGTGCGCAAGCGCACGTGTGCGTGCTACGGCCGCACTTGCATTAACAGGGCCTTGACGCTCATGTTGGTTCTGATCAGCACTTAAATTTAAATTTCATTTATTCCAACTGTACTTCTTGTGTAAAAGGGTCACGCGCAAAGGCTGTTCAATAGGATTATGCGTGAAGTCGAAAGTAGAATGGCCACTGGCAAAATAAGGGGACAGGAAGGGCGAGGGAGAATGCCTGACTATCAAACAATTTTGTTTATAAGAAACAATCATAGGTTTTGTTTCGTTTTGTTTTAGTTGTTTATTTTTCGCCGGTAAAACCGTTCGACGAGCTCGTGTACTACTTTTTCTTACCCTTGTTGTTGCGGTTTATCAAACGTTCATGATACGGAGTGAGAAAATCACGGAAGCAACCGGAATTTCATGCATGTGTAGGCAACACATTCGTCCCACTCGTGCTCAGTTTTGAGTGATCGTAATCTAAAGCCATACCCGAGATCTCTTGACTTCGGTATTTAAAACTTAACCGCCGCAGAACTCCCTGTACTGCCTTGTTGTTGGGGTCGATGGAAACTGCTGGGAAAACATGTGTAATTCAGTCTCGAGGGCGCCATCATTTCAGTAGTTGTTTCTGAAGTGTGTGTGTGTGTGTGTGTGTGTGTGTGTGTGTGTGTGTGTGTGTGTGTGTATGTGTGCGTGTGTGTGTTGTTGTTTTTTTTTGTTGTTATTTTCATTGACACTGAAACAGTGATCAGACTCAAAGAAAACAATTATCAATTGCCATGTCCCCACCCACAGCAGAATCATGAAAACTCAGTCGTTTGCGAACTGATGCAGCCTGTATAATACATAAGCTTACGCAGGCTAGCTAGTTTTGAACGAACATATGCCCCTCTACCCCTCTCATCCCCACCCACTCCCATCCTCATCTTTCTACACACACACACACACACACACACACTCAGACTGAACGTTGTGACATCAGTTCAACCCATGTAACAGTCGTCAAAACACGCGTCAGTTTTGACACATCAAGTTGCCAATCAAAGTTCACTGACAGAGAAGCAGAGCTGTTGTCGGCGACTGCTAACATTATAACTGCGTTGTTGCATGCTTGGTACTTCAGTTCATTAGAGTTTGAGAACCAGGCCCCCAGCTTAGACTGGTCGTACCTTCTGCAACTACTGATTGTTTTGCAGTCAACCCTGTTTCAAGCTGAATTACTCTGAGTGGCTCTGTCAGAGGTGTGTCTTGTCGATCTTCATGACGATTATTTTCTCGAAAGAAATGGCATGCCGCCTCCTGGTTGCTCCCTTCTTGATTTGCATTCTCCAGGTATCGTGTCTGGTCTATTTTCTCTGATGCCATACATCCGTCAGAAGTGGCGTCATTACTGTCATGACAGCTTCTTGTCACTGTCATGACAGCTTCTTGTCACTGCCATGACAGCTTCTTGTCACTGTCATGACAGCTTCTTGTCACTGCCATGACAGCTTTTTGTCACTGTCATGACAACTTCTTGTCACTGCCATGACAACTTCTTGTCACTGTCATGACAGCTTCTTGTCCTGCAGCAGTCAGCTTTCCCGCTTACAACTAGCCGCCCTCTGGGACATTGATTGGACGATGGAAACCAGTGACATGCTCTCACTTGGATCTCAGAGTTACTAACTCTATGAGCCAGGCTGAGTGGTTTACACTTCTTCCTCTCAGGACAACCGGCCATGCCTCTTTAGTGGTCCGTCCCTGACCCCTTTGGTATATGGATTTCCGTGTGTGTGTGTGTGTGTGTGTGTGTGTGTGTGATATATACGTTTTTTTTTTTTCCCTCAGGGTCGTCAAAGTTTGATCCTGTGAGATCGAGTGGTTCTGTTTCTTGTCACTTCCTGGAACCCATACTACTTCTATCCAGCGATCTGTCCGGGTCTTGCACCCGAAGGGACCACCTGAAGCGCTCAGCCCAGCCTTTACTGAACTGCCGTGCGATGTGGTCCATCGTATGCAGCTCATTCTGGCACCAAGATCAGCCAAGGCAGACCCCATGTGCACTATTCTGAGCTGGTCACATTCTTTGGAGATGACGCAAGTCCATCTGTTGCGTCTTCAGCTCAGGCCGATTGAGGCCATCCTCTATAAGTACTGGGCACAATGCCCCTTTGTGATCCTCAGCCTCTTAGGTCAGACCCTCGGGATGTGCTGGGCTCATTCCAGCTTCTTCACCTGTCCAGACTCCTCCATGCCATCGGCAGGTTCTTAACAGATGTGCTGGGAACCAGTGCCTCCCTGGCCCGCACTGTGCCATCCCTGCATTCCCCTTCCAGTTCAATCAGAAACAGTATCCTGCCTCAAAGCACGCTTCTCTTACCTTAATCCTCGACATCCTCACACATAGAGAGGTTTTTCTCTTTTTAAGTCAAAAATCAGACTGCTGGGTCCACCGTCAGATGGAATTTTGCGGGAGCAGCACTATTCTTTGGCCAGAAGGCTGTCGGTCTCCAGCTTCCATATCAGTCGACAGCTGTCCATCTTCTTTATAACCTTACAGAGGCAACTGGTTAGAGCTACAGGTCGTACTTGGTGGGATTTGACAGACCTTTACCAGGCTATGAACAGGAACAATCAGTGCATTCCTCCAAGGAGGAAAGAAGCATGTCCGGAGTCCTCCAAGTTATCCCGCAGATATGACTGCAGATTTTTACAAGAAATTGGAGACAATTTTTCTAGAGGATGTTTTAGAAGTTAATGGTGAATTTCAGCCACACCGGGAGCAGTCACTGCAGGTCTGAAGAGCCAATTTGAATTCGTTGACAGAGAACGGCAGACTGTAATCTTCAGAATTGTTCGGGGGAAAGTCGGTGGGAGTCTTTGCTTAAAAAGCTTATGTTTCAAAAGGCGGCAGATTCTTTTTTGTTTTTCTTTTTTTTTTTTTTTTTTTTTTTTTTTTTTTTCTTTTTTTTGAATAAAATTTGCTTTCAATGGTAGAGACCAGTAGATTGACAATGGCTTGTTGGTTAGAAATAGAGAGTCTGCAAGTTTGAGATGCTGGGTTGAAGGACTGGAGTTTTCCCCTTTTATTTTCTTGATTTTTTTTTTTTTTTTTTTACCATTTTTTTTTTCATCGAATTTTAGGAGGTCAGTCTCTGGAGCAGAATTTTTCAAGGATTCTCGTTTGTTGGATTTATAATTGTACCGTGTGATTTTGCTCTCAGTTTCTGATGGGCTTGAGCGTTGGGAGCTGAAGGTCTTTGAAACACCCGAAGCTGAGCCCGTTTTCGTTCTGGTTTGATTTGGTGGCAGTCAGAATTAAACCAAGGTGTTTTTGGCAGTTGAAGTGTATTGAAAGCCATAGGAATAAGATTTGAGCACACACTTAATCGAAGTAGTCAGAGATTCTGCAGGGTCTGGACTTTGAAGACTTTCATTTTCGTGGAGCTCTTTGAAATGTTCGAAAAAAAAAAAAATCCATCTGGCCTTTTACAATTAAGGTGATGTGGTACAGAGGCGTTTTTAGCTTCTATAGATTTTTTAAACAACGGGAAAATAGTCACTTCCATCCATATTGTCATGGCCAATCAACTCATAGTCCAGGACTAGCGAGGATCACACACTGACAGATTAATACGTGAAAATGCACCATTAGAAAAATGCAGGAACGCGGGAGGGCAGTCATTCAGACGACACAGATCCATCTAAGGGAAAAAAAAAAAAAAAAAAAAGAAAACATCCGTCAAAAGGATGACACTTCCACAGTGCCCGATTAGACTGACGAGGTCTTGACAACAAACTGAGCTAGAAGGTAGCACATATAACAAGCAAACAGTAATGATTTTATGGAAAGTGATTCTTGCAGCTAAAGCCTGAAGAGGGGTGTAATGAGCAATAAGGATAAACAGCAAAATTGTTGGTAAGTCGGGCAACGCCGCCCGTTAATCTAAGTGTAGAAAGTTGTGGAGGTTTAGAAAGAATATTGAACCCAGAAAGAGTAAAGGTCTTTTTTGGCTTTGAATGTTTGTTTACTGAAGAGCTGGGTTTTGAGAATAAGCTTACGGCACGGAAGCTGTACTCCTCAAAATGAGAGGTTTTTTTTTTTTTCTTTTTAAATAGCATGGATATTCCATAGTGCAGAGGACAAACAGGAGAGAAATCAGTTCATCTCCAAGTTGTCGTCTATGTCTGAAAGAGTGAAGTTATTTTGAAGAAGGACATACGTGTTTATCTCTCCAGACTTACTGGCAGATTTGCCCGCAGGCGGTGACGGCTTAGGCTGAGGAGACGGTGGTGGTCGTTTTCTCATCTCCACCATCTCAACATTTTGATGGGCTCTCTTGCCCGCACGGGCACTGCTCTCGACAGTCGAGACGGAGTACTGTTTTTTTTTTTTTTATTATTTTTTTTTTTTTGTTTTTTATTTTTTATTTTTTCTTTTTTTATAATCTGCCCAGCAGCAGATGGTTTAGACTACGAGGCAGTCTGAAGGGGGTGATGTAAAGCCCCCCGCCAGGGACATTCTGAGTTGGGAGGTGGTGGATTTGCAGCCACTGGAGGCAGACACTTTATCTTGCACTGTTTTTCGAAAAATAGAATGCATCCGCTTGGCAAGAAACAGAGCGAGAAGAAACTTTCTTCACGGCCGAAGCATGGGATCAAACGGAAGTGGACGAGTGGCAAAGGGCCTGCCTTTCCCTAGCGACGAAAAATGAAATTTTGTTTTCAGTTTTAAACTTTATGAATATTTTGTTTTTTCCTGCAGCTAAACGGGGTCGTTGCGTGAAGAGGAGGGATGGTCGCCATCGCAGTTTGCAAAGTGGGTCGGATCTTTACACCGTCAATTATGGGTTGCTCCTATTCGGTTCCTTCCACCACTGATCACGAAGCCCAGAACCCTGTTTTCTTTCAAGTTTCAGTATCCGAGTCGCTATCAACATTTGAGTCTTGAGACCGTCTTGACGAATTTGCCCGTATTCTTTTTTTTTTTTTTTTTTTTTTTCTTTAAGGAAGACGGGAGGGGTTGGTGTGTGTGTGTGTGTGACGACGAACCCATTTTTGTTTGTTTGTTTTTTTTTTTTTCATTTCACCCACAATGGAGTCCAGGGCCAAGAAGTCACTGTCTTGACCCCTTCCTGGCTTCGGGAGGGATACACACGATGAGTAGCCATTGGTAGTCGTGCTTATACAGTGGTTTTTGTTAGCTAGTATCCAACATATAATTTGTATTTCTTTGCCAGCATCATTATTACTAAAACTTTAGTTCGGTTCACTTGTGCTTTGTCCACTTCTTTCTGCACTGAGCCTACCCTTTCAGATCGATTCCTCCTTCAGAAAAAAAATGTTGCAGCGCCCCTGAGGAGGCAGGAAACCAAGGATTTGTCCACACTGTAGATGCCTTCATGATGCGCTCTTTATCTGTAGAGAGTCCCATATGATCCCTTTGACTCACCTTTGAAAGGCTCACGTACATGACTCTCCTATTCTCCCCCGTAGGCGGCCAAGTCACAATCCACATCCACAATCTCATGATTTTCTGCATTTCCACTCACTCCTGAGATCTCTGTCTCTTTCCTCTTCTTGCCAGTAATCTGAAGGAGAGGACAACTGATCCCTTCTCCCTAACCGTAAAGCTTACCCTCTGACGTAGTAAGGGAGGAGGAGCGGGAGATTCTTATGTCCAGTCAGATGCGTGCCTCGTTGCTGGAGCATCCTGTTACATGCTTCCCCCAACAATGTCTTATTACATTGTTATGTGATCATCATCATCTCAGGTCTTCATCATCTTAGGGCGTCTGCCCCTATTTGGGGCCTCGTTATCAATAATGTGATGCAAGTTCCTTGCTTCAGGTCAGAGGGACCATGGCTGGCCTTGGGACACATCTGTACGTCCTAGCATGTGGTTCCACATTATGCATCTCCCACCCATCTAGCAGCCCTATGTTTTGTACATCCACTGGGATTTTGATAGGAACTTGCAGGGATGCTCTATGTTCCTGGGAGCAGCACTGTAATGCAAATAGACTGAAAGTGCGACCCAGAAAGCATGAATTTTTAGCCTACAAGCGTAGTTTTGGAAGACCAAAACCTGACCAAATATTATCCAAAGCGTGCCGTTCAGTTTTTAGTTTGAGATGCTGTTTTTTTTTTTTTTTTTGTTTTTTTTTTTTTTACACCTTTTTTGTTCGTTTTGGTGTGTGTGTGTGTGTGTGTGTGTGTGTGTGTTTCTTTGTGATGTGTGTTTACCAATGCTTGCGTGTGCGCGCGCGCGTGCGCGCACTATATGTATATGTTTGCACTATATGTATATGTGTGCAAGTGGTGTATGTGTGTGTATGCATGCGTTCGTGTGTATGAGCGTGTTTGTGAACAGCATGTGGAGGTGTGTGTACATGTGCATCTGCATTTTGGAATATAACTTGAAAACCTCGGGCAAGTGTGTGATTATTATGCATCTCTCTCTCCCCTACCCCCATCCCCCTCCCCACCGCCACCCCCCCCCCCCCCCCCCCCAACCCTAATCACTGCTATTCTCAGTCTCTTTGATAGTCGCAATGAAACAGTCGGAATGAATGAAGAAATGTTGACATACATGTAAGACTAGGAAAAAGAACGAAATTCAGGAACCTTGAGAGATGGAGACGCAACGTTTTAAGTCATTGACTGCGACTTGAAACAACATGTATTTATCTTTCAAAGGTACCCTGTATTTGCACACTAATATCCTTTTCCTTTATCTCTGTTTGTGAGTTGATCTGTCTCACTGTCTCTCAATGTTACAAAATATTATATATCACACTTCTATCCTAACCACCTCTGCTCATTCTGACCGAACTCTCACCATTTCTGGGGTCCATAGTCCATTCGTTCTAGCTCTTTTCACATGCAATCCTTATGCAAATGGTTGGGGTTTTTTTTAATATAGAAACAGCAGTCTGCTGATCAAAATCATCTTTAACGCCATGTATACTGTAACTTTGACATGTTATTTATCTCTTACGTTAGAAAATCTAGAAACAGCATGTCATGTTACAAATTCTATAATGTTAACAATTCTATCACAGATTGGCACTGACACAAAGAATTCCTGTACAAATATGGAAAGTCATCATTGTCCTCATCAGAATCAGCTTTTTAACTTAGAAGATTTCAGCATTTAACACCTTTGAGCTACCTTAAGGGTGTGCCTTTGAGCTACCATCTTGCAAAATGCTCTATTGGGAAGAGCAAAAAGTTCATACTTTGTGACTGCAGCTGTTTTTATCAGAGTACTCCCAAGTCTTTAGAGTGGAATACAGTCTTCTACCACTTTGCAGTTCTTTTTCATCTCCAGGGCCGAAACCGGCAAGTCTTCTTTTTATGGATATTACTTGTAACATCCCATGGGAACAAAATATGTCTGTGTGTGGGAGGGGGTGGGGGAAAAGGGCGGGCAGCATTGTCCGCATTGTCCCACCTCTCCCTTCATCATTGGCAGTACTTTGTTCACGTCAGACATTACCTTCATGGCAACATACATACCAGGATATTTGTAGATCTCTGATTCCCTAACAAACTGTTCTGAATCTGAAAGCTGATGAGCCACCTTGGCTTCATTCCAGCACTCAGTGCCTCTCCAACACATTTACATGGAAGCCTTCTGAGCATGCAAACTGGGGTGAGTTCAATCCGTAGATTGGTCAAGCCAAAGAAATATTCTTACACACGCACACACCCCCTGAACCCCTATCCCTCCTACACCGCTTCCTCCTTCCTGACAAAACACAAACCCCACAATTTCTTAAACACACACACACACACACACGCACACACACACACACACACACATCAGATTTCAACTGATGTATGTTCTTTAAATAGTTTTATTGAGATCTGCTCATACCCATATCAATGTTACATCCCCCAAGAGTTGGTAACTTTTCCAAAATATCCTATATAACTAACTTTGACTGGAGTTATTTAACAACCCCAGATGTAAAAGCTGTCTCTCTCTCTCTCTCTCTCTCTCTCTCTCTCTGAAACCCTACAACACTTGCAAACCTAAATAGATCACATTACATGTCTATTGATATTGATAAAAGCAAAACTTCTTCAGTCACCTAACACTGGATCACAGTTTAACAATGAACACCCAGGCCTTAAAAAATAAAAGAAAAGAAAAAGAAAAAAAAAAGCAACTCAGATACAACTAAAACTGGGAAAATTGGAAATCACACAATGATCTTTAAAAAAAAAAAAAAAAAAAACTCTTGAAAATTACCAACTATCACTAACACAACTGACATTCTTCAGTTACCAACAACTGCATAACACTTAAAATACCAAACTCAAAATACCCATATGCATTATAACAAATACGACATCCACATCATACAAAATGGGAATATATGGCAATATATCCTGTGCTGGATTTGGAAGCTACACACATCAAAACAAAATCAAACAAAAAAGCAGGAATTGACTGAATGCGTAAAATTAAGGATACAAAGCTGCAAACATGCAAAAAACAGAATTAGTTGTTCTGCTGGGGGCAGGGTTAAGAGGGCAGATCCTTCCCTTGAGATAATGCAAAGGTCCTCTGTATTCATAGCATACTTCGTTAAACTCAAAGAAGTGCAGTGTACACCTACAGAGAACACAGTATCCAGATTCATGTATGAGCATGTTCAACAAAAGACCACCACTTTCCTGCCCTTCCCTTTTTTTCACCTCATATCTTATTCAAACCTGCTAACATAATGAAGTACTTCATACACAGATTTGAAATGAGTAAAAACAAATCATGCATGTGTAATGGCTGGCAGCTCTTAAGGGTAATGAACCTGATTAAATTGTGCGGCAAACTGTCCGGCAACACACTCTCGTTTCAGTTAAACTCGAACCAATTGATGGGACAGGAAAGACTAAATAGCCTTGGTTTTACTTGGTCTTTGAATGTAATGAGCAATAATAGGAATTCTTTAACTCAGATTTCAGTTCTGAGTTTCTTTAGATACTGATATACAAGGGCCTCCTCGCCTTTACTTGTCAGAAGTAGAGAGCTCACCATGCATGCTGAAACAACTTTTTCTTTTCTGATGAAATGTCATGGTTTTTATTATCATGATAACAAATGTATAACTCAGCAGGAAACAAAAAATACAGAGAAAAACAATGATGTGCACCTTGTGGATAAATGTTTAATTATGCAAGTATTGAAATGGGCTAAATCTGTGGTAACAGCCTGAATTTTCTCAAACCTTTTTGACAAGGATATTTTGTGTGGAAAATTGCTGAAAACATCTTTAACTTCACTGCATAACATATATGTATGTGAGCTAACTCACAAACACACACACACACACACACACACACACACACACACACACATTTGTGGAGAATAGGTGGAAGACACACCAAGTATCAAGGATTATAAACTATATGGATAAAGTCATCAAGAAATAAGATCTGTTTAAAAAAAAAATCAAACCTGGTTGGTATTTGCAAAGGCCTAAAAGGCAAATCTCCATGACGATGAACACACTGAAAACCATAACGCCTGCAATTTGTAGATGAGAGTAAAAAGTAATACCTTTACTATTGTCCATAGGGAACATCACAGTACACTCATAACATGAGATGATGACAAGTAATTAAAGTTTCTGAAAAAATGACAAGTAACTTGGGTATATAAAATAAACAAATGTAAACCAGAGATTGAACAAGTGAAATAAATATTACACAACCACATAACAAGTGAAAGGCAATGGGACTAAAACAAGGTCATTGGACACACACACAAACAGAAAAATAAAACCTCAAGTACGGAATGATAAAAAGAAAACTGGGCCTAAAGCATTTTACTAAAACTAAAGATTAGTGCGTTTATTCATAATCTTCTTTTCAGTCACAAAGGAATACTGAAACAATAAGAAAAGAAAGAAATAAGAAAAAGAAAAGAACAACAACAACAACAAAGAAGAAACAATACTCGCTTCTGTGCCACAGGCTCTCTCTAAAGGCCATTTTCTAAACAGGTGACTGAAAGAAAACACCACCAGGACATGCCCACCAACCAAAAATTTCAGTCCGTTTCCTTTAAATGCCTGATCTGGAAGATCTTTGAACACAATGCCACTTAATTCTTCACATCACTTGCGACATACGGCCACATTCTGACCGTTCACTTTAGGCAGCAGGTGTGTGATACACACTCTGTCCAACTGAGCAATATGTACAAAACATCAGTAGCAAAAGACAGCGTGTTGGTGGACACTGACAATTGTGAACTGATGATCAATGTAGACCTGAGACTCACTGGACTTATTTTGTTGCTATGAGGCCTGAACTATCTGGCAGGAATCTGCGATACAATCACCAACACACTTGCAAAAAAACATGCATATGCTCATATACTGGCCAATAGAGTACCACATCTCTATTCACCATCATACACGCTTATGTGTGTGAGTGCTTGCATGGGTGTGAAAATATCTATACGTGATGTGAATTCTATACACGCAGAAGTACATACACAACAGTATTGTGCACATTTTGTACACTGGGCACGGAATCATCGGTTGCATTCACAATGATCACATTCACGTAAGTTTAAACATATTTCTTTAATTTGTATGCAATCATTTACAACCAGTTAAACCATAGCCTCAAACGCCAAAGTCATCGGATAAACACAATTTAATGGCTATATCTTTTAATTCAAACTCAAAACTCTACATTCAAATTATCATCAAGTAATGAAACGGAGAATTATCATATTCCAAAACCCCGTACTAAGATTGTGAACCAGTAAATTTAACAGACAGTGAAATGCTGCATTACAGAGAAACATTTCAAAAACGCACACTAAGATAACATGTTTTGGGAACTAAACAGAGACAGAAAAAGTGAGAGAGAGAGACAGCAAGAGTGAGAGAGACACAGAGAGAGAGAGAAAGAGAGAGACAGAGAGAGAGAGAGAAAGGGACATAAAGACAGACAAGGCCTTGGCCTAAAACTTTGTTGGTTAACACTGGCAGGATGCCGAGGCATACCAGAAACTGTTCAAACATTTTTATTGACAGCAATGTCATGCGGGGATTGTCTTCATCCATAGTAAGCTTCTGGCATAACAATCTTCATCCTCCTAAAACATGCAGTCATGTCCTCAGGAGATGGGGGGTGTGGCCACCTCATGGTGACATAGTCAAAATGGCTGCACACACAGTGCTCTCCCCTCGTCCTCCCTGTATGAAACGCTCTCGATAATCTGCAACTGACCTGGTGGAGTCCATTCAGTTGATGACCCCAAGTGTTCAGCTATACACAAACTGCTCTCCCCCTATAAACTGCCTTTCATGACCTGCCTTTGACTGCTGGTTGTGCATATAAGTGACCCCATGTGTTCAGCTATACACACAAGACCCCCCCCATCTCCCCCTATAAAATCCTTTCATGACCTGCCATTGATTTCTGGTTGTGCATACAGGAGGTGACCCCAAGCGTTCAGCTATACACACAAGCGCCCCCCCCCCCCCCCCCCCCCCCCCCCCTTTCATGACCTGCCATTGATTTCTGGTTGTGCATACAGGAGGTGACCCCATGTGTTCAGCTATACACACAATGCCCTCTCCCATCTATAAATATAGTCTTTCATGACCTGCCATTGATTTCTGGTTGTGCATACAGGAGGTGACCCCATGTGTTCAGCTATACACACAATGCCCTCTCCCATCTATAATATAGTCTTTCATGACCTGCCATTGATTTCTTGTGTCATTACAGTGGGCGACTCCAAAGTTTGGGGTCATTAGAGCTTAACTGGTAGAGAATCGAACTCAAGATCCTGGTGCTCGTGGGGGTGGTGGGTTCAAAACCCTGCCAGACCTCTAGGTATCGGTGTATTTTCCTTTTAGAGTTAACATTGGTTTTAACTCCATTATCCTAAAAAGTCTGTCCCATGAGACTTTCAATCAAGGTACCATGCATGAGCAAACAAACAGAAAAAATTGCTCCCATGTTAAATCCCATTCCACCAGTAGGAAGTGTAGGCCTTTGTGTGGCGGTGGGGATGGATGATGTGACTATGAACACATGCACAATGCTACACCAGAATCTTCAAAGTGATGATGCTGGCTGCCTTCACAAGTAGAAAAATCAAGTGTTCAGCAGCGCACTTGTTGCCTTCCCTAAAGAAATGCACTCACTGACCTGTCCTTGGCGTGTCAGTGTCCACGTCATGGGCAATACCCACAGTGTTCAACAAGGCAATATGAAGACAGTATACACACACATTCAGAGAAACAAGAGAAAAAAAAAAAACAAACAAAAAAAAACCTTGAGAGGAGCTGGAGGCAATAAAAAAAACAAGGACAGGAAAAGCCATGATGACTCGGTCTCCTAAAAAGCAGAAGATGAATCAGACAGAAAAGTGACAACACTACTGCTGCAGAAATGGTCATTTCACACGCATCTCTCCCAGGGAAGACACCCAAACATGAAACATCCCGACGACTATATCCCAGCACAGCTGCTCCCAGTGTCCTCCTCTCACAGCAGCCCTGCGTAGGCCTGGAACAGCAGCATGCTCTGGTTTCTCCAGCACCGTCACCCTCACCTCCTGCTGGGCAGCACGAAGAAGAAGACAGTGCCGCGGCACAGCTTGAGCGGCGCCTTCAGCGTGGCACTCTGTGCTAGCCCCTTTCCCCTTATCACGATGCAGATGCTGGCACTCTCAAAGGCGTTCAGTGTGAATTCCTTCACTCCTTCTGGCACCTGCAGGTATGGAAGGCCACAGTGTTGATGTGTTTTGTTGATCAGTGACGTTTCATTCATTCATTCATCCCCCCCCCCCCCCCCCCCCCTCAAAAAAAATGAAAATGTCAGTTACTATTCCCCTTGGAGATGAACAGATTTCAATAATTTTTAAAAAATGTCTACACATGAAAACGATCCCCATTTAATCAAAAGATGATGCAAACACAGAATTACTGGGCTGCCAAACAAAGGAACAAACAAATACGCAACAAACAAACACAATGTGTTTTTGACTTACTGGGAGAAGATGCAGATTAAAGTAATGATAACAATAACAATCAAATTAAGAAAATAACGAAATAATGGTATCATATAATAATGACACTAAAAATGATAACAGTAATGGTAGTAATACTAATATCAATCAAAGAAGAAGAAGGCGAAGAAGAAGGATGAGAAGAATATTTACAATAACTGACTTCTGAATGTACTTTTAATGGCAAACTCCAGGTCGAAAACTTGTCCACATTCACATTTTCTCAATCTGTATCATGTTTCACAATTGCTTTTCTTCACTAATCTTTCATCCTTCTTATCATTTGTTTTTGGCAGTCATTGCTTGAATTCTAACCTTCAAAATTTGAAAGCAGGCTCAGACCCAATGTGTATGATGTGTCGTGAGTCTGCCAACTTGTGTAATAAGTGATGTTTTTGCTGTCCAATATCTGTTTTCTTGTATGTCTTCATAAACAATATCTGCACAATTTGGGTGTTGAATTCCACCTGATTCAGAGTAAGCTTCTTCATTTACAAAAAAATTATTCACTATCAAACAGTGTAAATTTCTTCATTTAGAAAATGACATCCCTCTCTAACACAGCTACCACTTGGTTACTATGCCAACAGAAATTCTGATGACACACAAGCGTAATATTTCTGCAACCATCAAACCAAGTTTTAATGCAATCTGTCGACAAAGAAAACTGCACTGATGCTTTTTTTACGGCTGTTTTCTAATCAGCATTCAAAGGCAGCGTCAGGCTATGCATGCTGCTGGCTTGAGGCAGCACCATCTTGAATGGGTTAATGAAGACTGCAATCTGCTGACCTGTGTCACAGCCTGACAGAGGAAGCTCTGAAAGAAACCCTCTGGCAGTGAATTTTCCTCTGGCAGACATGTGTCAGAATCATTACAAAACAGCCAGTTCCAGCTGTCAGCTTTCCCACAGGCACCCGTGACGTTCTACAATCCATCACAATCACAAGACCGGTCAAAGTGAAGTTTGTGCATCAACGTTCATGTACCAACCCTGTCATGCCCTTGCTAGGCTCACCTCAAACTTGGAAACACCAAAGTCATGCACAGGGGGGCGAAATGTAGTGGTGGTGATCTCCCCAGCAGTTTCAAATGCCCGGAACTTGGCCTCTTCGGCAGGATGGCCGGTGTAATCCAGCATCTCGATGAGGGTTTCCTTGTCGATCTTCTTGGGGGTCAGGCCAGCACGCACCACGTTGTCAGAACAGGCCATGCACTCCATACAGTCTGCGCCATTAAAGGGCTGTTACATTCTTACATACTGTGTACAATACATCCAGATACACACACACAACATATGAACTCTAAACACAAACAGAAACTCTTCTGACATGTTCTTGTGAATGAACACACATTTATGTAAGGCACTGCATGTGAGCAATCACAGAAAAAAAAAAGAATCACAATGGTTTTGATGTTCCTGATTTAGTGCTTGAGGTACATTCTTTTCTTTTTTCATGACAGAAAAATCAGACAGTGTTATTTTCCTCTTTAATGATACAGAATCTGACAGTTTTATTTTCCTCTTTAATGATATAAAATCGCAGTCTTACTTTTTCTTAAACGATACAAAATCACACAGTGTTATCTTCTTTCTTTAATGGTACAAAATCACACAGTGTTATTTTCTTCTTTAAATGATACAAAATCACAGTGTTATTTTCTTCTTCAAATGATACAAAATCACACAGTGTTATTTTCTTCTTGAATGAATGATACGAAATCAGAAGGTGCACTGAGCTAATAGAAAAGCAACAATGACAAAGGAACTGAAACTGGCCACGCTGAAGAAATTTCAAGATAACAATGAATAATGAAAAAGTGGCAATGTACGTGCCCTGCTACATAAATAAAACCTGAACGTCATCTGGACAACAACAAAAAAAATCATTGTGGCCACAAAAAAAGCAAGACAGTGAAAATCATCACAACACAAAAGAAGACAATGTAAAACAGAACGATATCATTAAAATATAAACGAGAGAAAGAACTAACATCTGCTGGGTGTCTTGCACTGTTCTTGGCTGTAAACTCTGCCCTTGAATCTTTTACAGCTGGTGAAAATAAGTGCTGATAACAGGATGTTGACAGTCTACTTCCCATCACAGGATATTGACAGTCTATTTCCCATCATGGCAGAGCTTTTTTTTTTTTTTTATATATATATAATTGGTCTCTTTTGAAAATATTGCTGTGCAGTGTTCTGCGACTAGCTACAAAGACCAGGGACATGGCATCCAAGTGCTTGTTGCCACTACAAGTTGTAAACTTGGCTATATCATGGTTCTCATACAGTTTCTGCTTGCTGAAACACACTACACAACAGACTGCACACTGATTTTCTACTTTATAGTGCCACTGTATAGGTCTATGAGAACCATAAATACAGCTCAGCTCCAGGCCAATGTAAATTGCGCTGAACCTTTATACACCATAGTATGCATTTAAGCCCACTCTAAACCAGATTTCATATTTCGTTAATTCATATTTCGCCTGCCTTCTTATATATCTTTTTTAATGTCTCTCTCACTTTCTTATTCATGTGCCTGCCTTCCTCTCATCTTCCCCTTTTCTTCTGCTATGATTATTTTTCATTGATGGTGGTATATCTTTTGACTGCAACGTTTAAACAAAACAGTTCTAAAAACAAACTGAAAATATTCTATATTTCTAGGTCCTTCACGGATCAGAGCAATCATCAGCATTTCATTCTGGAAGATTTTGTCAGATAAGACAGGCAGGAATCAGTATGTAAGCATGTGTGCATGTGGTAGGTGCCTACCCCCCATCCAAACCAACACCTCTTCCCCCTTCCCCCCACCCTCCAAATGAACAAACAACTGTTTTCAAGTTATCTTGCGTACAAACACACCAAGCTTGATGTGATATGCCAAAGTTAAAAACTTCAACAGCATGTCAACACAGTGACGTGCCAGTTATGATGTCACTACAATGCAGACCTTTTTTCTTTATAAGCACACACAAGCATGAATCAAAGGGAAACTATACAGGTAGGCAATCATCTTAACTCTTTAACTGTATGCTGTTGTTTTCCCATAAACCAAAAACACTGTTTACTCTCTGAAAGTGTTGAGTTAGGACAGGGCAGAGGTTGCATTTTTTAAAATAAGGTGGCAAATTTAGGGCAATTTTTCACTTAAAGAGGTGATGAACTTCTGAAAGGTAAAGAATCTGACAGTAAGCATGTTCATGTGACAATAGAATTGTAACTATGTTACAAAGAACATCTAATAATTTTTCCCAGTGCATTTCCTGCTGGACTGTAGAAGCACTTTAAGTTAATAACACAACACACATACACACACCTAGCCCCTTTTTGTTTTACAGGACTACAGAGGCATAACTGTTAAACACTGTAGAAATTTACAAGTGACACTCAAGGAAAAAAAAAGTGTTGATACTCTAAATGTAAAGTAGCACCCATAAAATATCTGGTATGACATTCTTAAAGAAATGAAAGTATACTTAAAATTCATATATATATTGTATGCTTCTGTCATTTTGTGTAAGTTTTCTAAATGTAAAATCAGGCTAAAATGTTGGGTTATGAGCTGACGACAAATCTGTTTTGAGTAGTTCTCCACTTGTCAATATACGCCATTGCTGTTCAACATTAGATTGTCCTCAAGACCTTCAACCTGATAGGCCAAATGGCCATGGCTGCCCTCTTGAAAAACCTGATAGTCAAAATGGCCATGGCTGCTCTCTTAAAGAACATGAGACCTTGTGACCTCAGTGTCATCTGCCATCATATCCAACCACTTATCAGAATTCTGAGAATTTCCGTTTTTCGTCCCTTTATATTTTTTTCCCTGAAAAAACAAAAAAATCTTCCCCCCTCCCTTTAAGTTTTAGTTTTTGCTGAAATCTGGGAATCTGTGGAGAAGTGGGAGCCCTAACTGAGTTGACTGACAGGGTCCGCCCGCTGTGCAGGTGAAATCTTGCCATGGTGTCTTACCTCCACTGAGGTAGGCATGAGGAAGGTTGGCCTTCAGAAACATGGCCTCCCCCGCCTGCAGACGCACCACGTTCATGAAGTACACGCAGAATGCCCCTGGATCACCTGGGAACTCTGAGTGCAGCTTTAGAATGATCTCCCCTTCCAGAGGCTTCAGATCTGCACCCTTTTTTCTCTGGAAGCACAAACATGTGAAGAAAAACTGAGTTCAGGTTAAAACAAGAAAGAAAGAGAGAAAGAAAGAAAGAAAGAAATGGAACAGCATATGTGCACTGCTCAGCATCAAACACCTTAACAGCTAACATGGGCATGATTAAAAAAAAAAAAAGCAAGGGCGGTAAGTAACATGGAAAGATGCAACTATTCTATGCCTCTCTTCTCTAAACATTCCTCCAACAGTGCCTTCACTTCACATCTGTAAAATGACTCTTTTGACAATGTTAGATAGAACCAACCAAGCACTAGGATATGCAGCTTGCCTATTTTGACTCACATGTAATGAACATGATGCCATAGAAGGATGAAGGGCAAACAGTGGGTGCGACAAATTGTGAGGGCAGAGCATTGCACATCTGGTGCAATCTTCTGACCAGTCATAGAAAGGACTTCTAAAGCAAATTCCATGAGTTTGCTGATGCTGATAGTGGTCTCTGACAAACTCTATACCTTGTCTTTTCCGATGATCAGCCAGCGGTGGGGCTGACAAATGTATTGGATCACCTGTCTGTTGAGACAACTCAGATTACAAGGTTCC